>SNQJ01S0019814.1:88040-108728 GCA_010110895.2 Picea sitchensis
GAGATCAGATATGGACAACATATAAATCAAATCACATCAACATGCAATGAATCATGATAGCTAAAGTAGTCGATGACTGATTACAAACTGATATGAATAAAATCTGAAACAAAAGTTTGATATATTGAAAGCGAAAGCTGTTATAAGACCTCAGCTTTCATCCCAGTCTGTGTCATAAATCCATAGTCTGGTTCTCCCACCGCGATGATGATGTTTTTTACAAAAAATAACAAGTATTTAAAGACTTCCCACAAGGTAAAACATCCTTGTGGGAATTATCAAAACAATTTATAAAAAATCTAGGGATAATCTCCCAAGTTTGACTAAAACTAACAACCTATAATAAAAATGTATCACAAAAACATCTCTCAAACTGCCATAGCATGCCCCATTAATCATTGTAATTCGTATGCACCTGAAAGGGGACAAAAATAGACAAGATTAGAGGATATTTTATTGATAAAATTGACAAAAATCTAATTTATAAGACTAGCTACAGAATCTTGCGATTCTGTAGCTGGTCTAAATTGAACACATAATCGTTTCAAAACCAATTCAAATCTTAACAGAATTATATTCAAACTATGAAACAAAAATTTAGTTGCTAATTGGAAACCAAACGAATCATTCAAATCAAAACTTATATGCTAATTTGAAACAAATGAAACCGTGTTCAATCGAAAGGTAACATAGATACATGCACTCTGTTCAACATTTGTTATCACCAATTCGGGTAAACATAATCGCTTAGATAATTCAACAACAATGAAATCATTTTCATGAACCCATTCAATCGACACAAACTGTAACAGGTTAAACAAATCATTTATGCAATAGTTTATGTCACCTCATCCATTAACAAAATCATTGTCGAATCACAACGAAATCAACATGATCGTATTTCAAATTAATGGAACTATATCAAACATATACCAACGATCATGCTAATCGTAGCACGCAACAATCGTTTACAAATCAAATCAAACAGGAATGAATCGAAAAAGTTGGGAGCCGACACAATCGTTATGCAAAATCATATCAATCAACACAGCTACACGATTTTTAGCAAATAGATCTTTTGCACAGGTCGAGTGTAATCAAAATCCAAACGAGAATATTGATTCCATACAAAACAGAGTTGTTCCTGGTAAATCGAAGTCAACAGGGTTGTTTTGAGTCTATTAGAAACAAACGAAACTAATCAAAATCAAACCAAATCGGCTATCCTAAATCAGACGAACATAATTGATTCAAAAACAAGCCAAACATAATAAAAACAAATCAATCATTTATACTAAACTGAGAATAATAAAATCTCATTAACTAAATCGTAGCTGTGTCCGAGTTTATAAAACAAATTTCCCACTCATGATTCATAACGAAATTGATCTGGTAAACTGAGAGAAACAAAATCATTTTGAATCAAAACGAACAGAGCTATAGAAAGCAAATCCAATCGGTTATATTTATTCGAAACAACTCAAAAAACAAATTTGATATTGAAATTCATACCTGGACAATCAGAAAACAACTCGGTCATGATAATTTGGAATTGATGAAGGCCGTTGCTGCTTCGACATTCCTAAAGACAATCGAACCGGTGGTTTTTTGTTTCTTTTCATTAGCTTGAAGCCTATTGTTCTCCTTCGCCAACACTGTCACCCGTTCCTCTAACGATTTGATCTTTGATTGCAACAAGGGAACGTCGGTGTAATAACTCTCTAGCCAAGCATTACATTGGATGCATGATGGTTTCCCGGGCTTTGGCATCACAGGCGAGGGTTTGTTCAGATTACCAGGGGTTTCCTTGTGCAGCTTGATTCCCGGGTAGTTAGGATCGTTTTTGAGGCACGGGGGTAAGCTAGAGACATAGTCATAGGGTTCTTTAGAGCACAGGCCATGAGAATAGGGATACTCTTCAGCTAGGAAATGCTCGATATCGGAGTCCGAGTCCTCTCTTAGCACTATGGGATTTTGGTCGATGTTCTGTTTAGGTTTGTTCCGGGCAAGTCTCGATATCAATCAATCATTTTTCTTCCCCCTTCTGTCAACAATAGTATCACTGTTGTCTTTCTTCCTCCCAGGTCTTTTGACGACCTTAATATCATCCTTAGCGCACGGGTTAACCAAGGCATCGGGTAGGTCCAAATCGGGGCAAACTGAGGGTTTGACAGGGGGTAGAAGGATATGTAGTGGCACGACTGGTCCAGCCAAAGTCTCATTGACCATAGCCTTGTGGATTTGAGCAGACTCTGGATTAGCAAATCCATTTCTAGATAGAAAGGCTTGACAATTATTGCCACTAAGGTTTAAATGGTGGACGATAATGAGTTTAACTAAGCCATGATGAAAAGGGCTGCTATCAACCTTCTCACGTTTGAATCTCTTCGACATCTTGTAAAGACTACGTAAGAAGTAATGCGGCATGTTCAAAGGATAGCCCATGAAAATCATCAATAACCAAAGGTGATACAGAAATACCAAGCCATACCGACCTTCACAGGTCACGAACTGTTTAACAATTACCAAAAGATCGTGCCACCTGGGTTTGAGGGTAGAAATAGGCATACCTTTATCACATGACACAACCTTTTGTGATACGAATAGTAATGGCCACGACACCTCGTCGACTTTGGAGTTTTTGAACCATCTTTGGCCTGTAGCTGCTAGTCCTGTAGTAGAGCTTATGAATTCTTCATTCAGCTCGAGTTGTATGTCACCGACTTTAGCCCTGCACCCATCAAAGGTGAGGGCGAATTGTTGGGCAACCGAAAGGTTGAAACCCTCGAACCTCTGTATAAACACCAACCAACCACTGTTTTCTAAATACTTACGGGCATTATCGAATAGTAACAGAGTTTGGCTACCGTTTGGCTCTATGTGCACCACCGGTGCCATAGACAAGAGCACACGGTGAGGAGGGTGCTAGGGCTAGGGTTTGAACAGAGTATACGCAGGGGCAGAACGGTCACAGGCTTACCCAAAAACACCAGGGGTGACCCAAGATAGGGGGAAAGCATTAATGACCGAATGTGCGAAGGTGGTGGAGCTAGCTCAGCCCATGCAAAACAGTCATTTCCCACAGTACAACCGCTGACGCATATAACGATTCAAATATTACTATTGCATATGTTAAAAAACCATGCCACTCAATCAATTAAATGAAATCTAAGGTAAGTCGACCAAACATTTGCGCAATCAATAGTTTTAAAACCAAAATAATGATTCGAAATCAACACCAAGGGTTCGATCATATGAAATATGTGTTGTATGAAATGATCACACCAAGGGTATAACCACAACGTCCATGTGTTTTCATGAAAACAATGTGTCAAGGTAATCGATGAAAGACTATATAAATCAAACTACCAATGCATCACAAACTCGATCAAACATCAAGCCACCAATAAATCAATGATTGAATCACAATCTCAAGAAATCATATTAACAATTAAAGAATGCCAAATGAATAAGGATCTTGGAGTCTTGTCAACTGTATAATCATAATTAAATTGGAAACGGAATGGACATATCGACAAGAACGATCACAACAATCCAATGATGATTTTAATATGAATTCGAAATCAAATTTTTCACACTTGCAGTCGTGAAAACAAGAACAAGGGCAAGTGGGCAAACGCATAAAAAAATAGTGTCGTTTTATTGCAAAGGTTGCGACGGAAATCAAGGTTTGCAAAGGCACTGGTGTAGGCAGCTTATAAGGACAGTATAAAAATGCGAATTGGCTACCAACAGACCCTTGTCCATTGTACTTACGACCACATTGCAACCACACAGACAACCAACTTGACCTTGATCAAACTAAACTTATAGTATTATGAAAAGTATTACACATGAAAAATAAACATTTATTGTTAGTAAAGTAATGCTAGAATTATTTTCTAGCATTACTTTACTTGAGAAAAAGGCGCTCATCAAAGGTTTGTTTTAATCTAAGTTTTCTCTTTACAATGTGGCTTTATGCATCGAAATGAGGCCAAACAAGACCTCAAATTTTCCTATTGGTGATAAAAATTGTCTTAAGTTTTTTATTAGTAGAGGGAAAGTGTCACATTCACAAATTTTGGTTAAAATTGTTCGGTTGTCTTGATTTGATTTGAGTGTCAAGAGTGGGAAATCGATTATTAATAGTCCCTGAGCTCGAAGGGCAAGGACTAATAACATACTCTATATATCGTGAATATGTAACTATTATTAAGTGGAATTTTATTTCACTCAAAATTTTATTTTATAAAAAATAAAATCATGTTGCATCCATGATATGGATGGAATTTCAGCACAAGATGATTACATAGTTTTGATTTAAAAAATAGGTCAGCATGATATTGAAAACAATTCTTGCATGCTACATGGTGATGATGATGATGATGATTAACGTCCATTGCAACCGAATTGTTATAGGGATGAATTTCCTAATACAAGGTAGTGAAAGAGAAACTTTAAAAAAAAATTAGAAAATAACATGTTCTGAATATTCTTGGGTGGAGTATATTAGTAGATTAAAGTTATATTTCATAAATTATTATTTTGTCAGATTGTTTATTAATTAATTATTTAAAAGATTAATTTTAAATTATTATGATTCAATTTAGATATTAGTAAATTAGAGTTATATTTCATAAATTTTTATTTTTTCAAATTGTCTATTAATTATTTATTCAAAAGATCAATTTTAAATTATAATGATTCATGGTATAAGGGAGTAATCATAATTTGTGTATAATTGGATGTTGTTGGAGTTTTATTCTCTTGAAATAGATTGGAATACTTTTGTGGATGTGTAGGGTTTGAACTTTCTTAAAACTGATTATTGGATGATTATTAATATGAGATTATTGGATGATTATTAATATGAGTTGTTGATTGTAATATGCATGGATGATTACTAATGATTGTAATATGTATGATTAATCCCCAAAGCCTATACCATAGAGAATTATTATGTGGACCAGGTAATCCCAAAACTCAACATACAATAGGAAGTGTATGATAGAAGCAACATATGCCATAGGAGATAGGCATGATTGTTCTCTTTACATATGTATGCTAAACCTAGAATGAGGATACAAATAAATTTATATTTCCAATATAACCTTGAAATATTTTGATAGGAAATCCCATATATTAAGGAAGAAAAACAAGTTATGGTTAGTCTAAATGAGAGGATGTCACCCTTCGATATGATCCCTATAGCATTCCAATGCTCATAATCAAGTAAAAAGATAGTGGAATTATGTTGTGGACATGCACTGATTAGTAAAGAGGACAATCACATAATATGTGAAACTAATTGAGGTAACCTGAAGAACTAAAGAAGACACTAACTATTTAGGCAAGATGTGGAGAAATGATGATGATCAAATTGAGAGAACAATAGTGCAATTCATTGAAAGTACACATCAAATGATGTCAAAACTAGAAGTAATATGTCTTGATATAGTATGCAACTACCCCTAGAAGGATAGTAAACCTTTTATTAGAATGAGAAGATGGAAAAACAAGTATAGAGAGAAAATGGTTTTAAGAAAGGCACAAAGTTTCTAAGTTTGAACCCTAATGTTAGCGGTGTATATGAAAATTTTCTAATGATGTTAACTTGTTGTAGTTCTCTTAAACATGACCAACTTGTAAGGATGAGATGAATAGAAAAGAGTAATAGATATATACTTAAGGTGAGTGAGTGGAAGTTTCACAAACAAGTATAATAAATTAACATGAAGAAATAACCTATCGTAGAACATGATGGAATATTTTGGATTTAGGTAATAATCATGATTAAATAACCTGACACTCTTGAGGTATCATGTGAATGAATAACCATGTGGAAAATGGTGGTGAAATCATTTAAGTATTTCCATATAATAATATGATAAGGATCACTATAAGGTCTAAATAAGGATGATGCCTATGATGAAGAAAATATTGTTAATCAACTAATGAAGTTAAATGATCATGATAATTATGAAGTTCATTGTAAGGAACTATAGAAATTATGGTGGCATTAAATTAAAGAGGTAATAAACCCATGAGTGCCTATACGATGGGAGCGAAGAAGACACAACATAAATTGTGAAAATTTCACACGCGAAACATCTTATCATAAAGGCAATATTCTCCTAGTGATGACCTATATAATTTAAAAGTGTCAAGATAGGAAATAGACAATGTGGTAGGTTGAGCCATTACATATAGTATCAGAGCAACAAAACATAAAAGAAGAAGACAAAACAAAAATTGTGAAAATTTCACAAGTGAAACACCTTATCATAGAGGAAACATTCTCATAGTGATGACCTATATAATTTAAAAGTGTCAAGATAGAAAATAGATGATGTGATAGGTTGAGACATTACATATGGTATCACATCAAGAAAACTAAACATAATAAGACAAAATAGAAATTGTGAAAATTTCACAAGTGAAACACCTTATCATAAAGACAATATTCTCCTAGCCAGTTAAAAGAAAAGTTAGTGGTAGTTAAGTAGGGTGACCTATTTGAATCACAACAATATGAAATTTATAAGATTAGTGAAGTCAATTAAATCTTAGATGACTCCCTTGAACTGTCTATCTAATGGATAGCATTGAAGTGCTAAGGGAACTATGAAAACATAATAAAATCTAAAGAAAATTTATGTAAGGGTGTCTCCTCCAAGTGGAAATATCTGTTAAGGATATTTGTAATAATCCAAATTATAATTCAACTAGATGCATAAATAAACATAGCAATTTGCAACCATTAACTAAAAACATAAAGATACCTTAATCATTGATTACATAATTCACAAGAAGAAGTGAGTGCTGATAAAATTACTTGAGAGTTGAATAAATCAACTAACTTACAATGCCTGAATGTTGAAACGTGGCACTCCAATCCTTGATCCAAAATGCTACAATAAAGTGTGGGGGGTGAATCTCCTCCCAACCAACTCCTCAGTCATCATGACTGAGAGCCCCTAGGCCCTCAAATCAACTACCTATGCTAGCTTCCAATCCTTTCTTTTAATTTCCCAAGCAAAACATGTCAAAATTCCTTCTCCACCTTCATTATATAGAATTCTTCTTACCTATTCATGCAAGAAGTTCCATGCATAAGTTACACTTGTCATTAAATAATTAATCATGTGGTTTTTAGTCTTTTCTTAGTTTAACTTTTCTTAAATTTATCTTTTCTTATATTCTTCTTTATTCTATTAATAAAGTAATTCCTTTTATTTATTTATTTTAATCTTTTACTTTCTATTTTATACCATTTAAATATTTATTATTATTATTATTGTTATTTGTTTAATAATATGAGGCATTACATACTCTCCCTTTTAAGGAACTTCATCCTGAAGTTAGCATTAATTATGTTGCTTATAGGTTTTTAATTTTCTCCCCGTATAATCCGCAACACCCTCTGCTAGACTAATATAAAGCCACCCAAATGACTACAAAAGGAATCAAAAGTCCACATCACAACACCTGGGAAGCACGAGTACTCTTTAGATTTTCTTCTCGACTTTCAAAACAGGCTTAAAGCCTCTCGGTCTATCCAGAGCCCCAAGGATCGAGACCTCATTTGCTCAAGCAGACATTTGGATCAATACTCACATCCACTAGGCATATTTAAAGGTTGACCTCAACTCCCTCCACAACTACCAAGTACAAGCCTTAGTCATCAAAGTCCAATCCCACAACACCACCGATGAGAAACACTCCAACCCTTCTTCTGGACTTCGACATCACAACTCCAATATAAGACACTACTCGGGATGGTCCTATTTCCCATCGAGAGTTACACATGGAAAAAGACCCACCGGAAAAGGTTGGTTGATTGAGTTTGTCCCTATCTCATAAGGTGTTACTTTGAAGATATTCTCCTTCATAGGTATGGGATCCCATGAGATCATCAAAAAAATTGGCCCTCACGACTCACTGGTGGATAAATTGACAATCACCACCTCACAACATGCAACCAATCCATTATTTATAATCATGATATCAACATCTCAAAGAAAGAATCCACATGCTAATTCTTGCATGTCATCATGAGAATACAACATCATTGTCATCACGACATGCTCATGTATGTCATCATAAAACATATTATCATAAAATATTTCCATGCAATTACATCATGTCATCACATCAAGAGATACTATCATAAGAAATATAACCTCAACACATCTTTATCAAAGACATAGACTTTCATTAATATAATTAAATGGAATTACATGTTAACATAACATAACATCATATGTAAATATCATAGGGTTCTTAAGATAGTATATTATCATGAATATGATAATGATCTCAACAAATAATGCATGCAAAGTAATAAAACATCATGGACAGTCTTATCATGATTCATCAACAAAAGCAAGCCATTATCTTTCATGATTATATATATACAAGGAATACCATCTATCACATTTAATGCAAGAATTATCATCAAACATCCATCCAACACATGGATCTACTTGGTTAAGTTTGTCATCCCAGACTAACCATACAAAGAATTATCGATACTATGAGTGCCATGTGATCATCCAAATACCAATAGTTTTTTATTATCAATTCTTTTTCTTACAATAAAAAGGTTGACAATTTATGCGATATTCATAATCACCCTATTAGTATGCTAAAGTTTTCACATATTTTCCTTGTCTAAATATATTGTTGGCTTTCACATAAACCCCATCATCTAGAGCCACAATCTCTAGTCATGTAATTTTTTCCACATAATGAAATTTAGTTAATTTCAAGAGTAAGCTATTATGGGTCATTCTAGCATGCCCTAAATCATCAAAATTCAAGTTCTCGACTTTGTAAATCTTTTGACCATTATTTAAGTTAACATTGTTCACTCTTAGAAGGATTAACTCACTGAATCCAAACACAACCAATAAATGGTGTACCATATTCTTACTCTTCATGATAGGCGTGTACTCATCAACCTATAAGACTCAATTTATCATATTGCCTATTTTCTTTACCAAAAAATAGACAATTGTTATCCTTGAATATTTAAACCTTTAAACATTTCCCAATCTATCACGTGTCATCATTCACCAATTACAAGTGTTCTAGTTCATAACTTCCCCTATCGACACTTTTAAAATTATATAGGTCATCACTATGACCCTTACTAATCATCCTTATTCGTAATTCATGTTTTTCAATCCACTCATCAATATCCTTAAGAGATCTTGCCACTTGAGAGAGTAACATCCCTTCACTATCATTTCATAAATTTTCCCTAGGATTTATTATAGTTCACCTAGCACTACAATGCCATCCATTAGTTATACACCTTAAAGGGATCCATCTAGGACTTCACAAGAAACACAGACTAGAGCTAATGTAAATGTGCAAATTAGATCCCTAGGGTTTGATATTGTATGTAAATAAGTGAAGACACAAATGGATCAAAACCCTAAATCCTAACAACCAGATATTCAATAAAGAATGACTATCAAAAATTAAGTGAAATATATGACAATGAAGCTCAAGACAATATAGCATGAAGATAGTGCATGGTTAAAAATTATATTATTAAAACAAGAAAAAAGGAAAAGTTGATTTTGTTTTTTAGGTAGTTGAAGACAATGATAGACCAATGCCTTTGCAGGGCTATGGGGTCAGTGAAAAACTTTCCAATTACTTTCTAATTAATTAGAAAGCAACCAAAGAGTGGTACATTTAATTATCAATCCGAGGTTGTATTTTACTTACGAACTGTTGTGCACCATATATGCAAGAGTAGTGTTGTTTTTGCTAGAGGGTTGTAGTACTTTTAATGTCACAAGTCAAGGGTTTAAGATACTTAATTATGTCACCAAACTAGTCTATTCCCTAAGTAGATATCACTATTGAGTGAAAGAGAAGCTACACTTACATAATTGAAATCACACTTGTAGAAAGTAAATCACACTTGCATAAATTGAAATCACACTTGCAGGAATTGAAATCACACTTGCGGAAAGTGAAATATATACTATGATTTACTGGTGGCTTGCTCAAGTATAGTGAAGATCCTTTTTTGTTGTAACAATTACTTGTCCACACATTCAATGATAGTCCAATATAATGACAATCCAAACTACTGAAGACTAAAGCTATGATAAATTAAAAGAAACAAACTAAAGTGCAAATGCAAGCAGAGTTGCAACATGAAAGAAATCACAATCATGCGAGTTGTAGGAAAGCAAGTTGCAACAACACAAGTTCCAAAACAACTGAAACTACATTGATGCAAATTGTGGTGAATAGAAATGTAGTAGTTCCCGCGATTATGAACTCATTGAAGTGGAACTAACACTGAATTGCAGTTTAAAATTGCAGAACTCCAATCAAAAAATTAAACATTAACCACACATGAATTGTGAATGTTGTTCTCTGAAATCCAAAAATGTAGGAAACTAAGCAATGAAATAACAACCGAAACAAATAAACATAATTGAAATATTTAAATCCTATGCTAATATACATGTAATACCTGACTAAGGAGGGGCCCCTACCCCCTTAGACAAGGTACTAAGCTATGAAATAAAAATAGCGTGATTGTTCATCACACCATTACATGAGAATGAAGAAGAAACATGATTGTATTGCAGAAGTCTGAAAGTTACAACAACAACAAAATGTGACTGCTAGAATAATTTCCTCCCCCTCATCTCTGAGAAAGCCGAGGTTCTTATATAATATGTCTAATGTATAAAATTATACAAAGAGACAAATGAACAACCATGAGAATCTGATTGTTCATTTGATTACATTGATTTTACCAAGTTTTAGTGACGATCGTGCATGTGATAAATCTGTAGGAAAAATGATTCCTCTTTTAGTCATCTACTTGCCTCCTGTCGCCTTTATATGCGAATACCATTTCCCAACTATCGACTACAATGTTGACTACTGTGCTGGCGGTATTTGTAACTAGAGTCACAACAACAATGTACTCGGAGTCACAACATAAAGAGTGCACTTGGGGTTGTAACAATTGGATTGTACATGTTATCCCCATTTTGTAGGATAACTAAGGAGATTATGTCTTGAGGCCCTCAAGTTGCAGATATGGAGTGCCGAGAGACTACATGACCAACAATATCCATTTGCACAGATGGAGACCCTTCTCACCACCACAAAGGTCATAGATTTTCAGATGGAATCCACCACACCAGCTGGCTTCTGAGAGGAAATGGGACTTACTCCATGAGGTACAAGTCAGGTATTATGGTAAGTTCCATTTCAATATTTGAGGCATTTGAGTATGTTGTATCTTAGACTGCTTTAGATTTCATGAAATATGCTTGGACATTATGCCTTTTTCCCTGTTTCACCTTGGTGGTTGACATTGTTCCCTAGTAAGTGGTATTTATTGGGAATGGGTTTGCTACTAAGAACGCCCTTGAAGAGCCATCGTACCGTTCCTGACCATACTTACCACCTTTCATCACTTAAACCCCCGTTTCCTTATCTCTTGGGATTTTTAGGGTGTATTGACCCAAGAAGGGGTTGTCCCTCATTCTATGGGAAGAAGGGGCTGAAGGCCCAGAGGGATTGTTGTTGGGTAAAAGATAAAATCCTATGTATAAACCTTCCAGATGCTTCTCCCAGGGATCCCCCAAGAAAACAATGAAACACTTATTTGTAAGAAAAGGGGGACCCACAAGAGTAAAATAATGCTTAGGGGGTTAGTTGGAGGATATGCGGATTTAGGAGACATTTTGTATAAATAAAGATCATAATATCTCATTTCGTAATATAACTATCCCATTGTGAGAAGTATTGGACTGAAATTTTCGCTCTCTTTGCCTAGTTTCTCTCTTGTGCTCTTGTTTATGGCTATATCTTTGGTTGTTGCTTGATGGAAGTGATGTGCTAGCCTTGGAAGGATTTTCTCTAGCTATTGTGGTGGTTTGTCTTAGATTTTTTTCCCTTGAATTGGTAAGGATTTTTACATTGTGCTATCATTTGTTATTCAAATCAAGGTTATTTTGCTAGAACTAGGTGGGAAGTATAAGGGAATAAACCCCCACATTAGCCTCCATCATTTTATGCTTATATTTTATTGGTTTAACAAGGGTTTGCTAAGAGAAGTATAAGGGCATACACCCTCTTAGCCTAAACCCTAGCTAGAGATACTTGCCTTGGGGAGCAAGAGGATTTACACCCCCAAGGAGGTAGTACCTATAGCTATTTCTTTGCTTGACTCCATTAACCCAATTATTAAAGGAACTAGTCATTTACTTGTTGCATTGGAGAAATAAATTGTTTCTTTGGCAAACATGAATTTTTCAAGTTTTAAAGTTGTCTCTTTGGGAAAGTGTTCCTTGAGCCTTTGGCTCCCTTGCCTCATTGATGTGTCCTCTTTCAACCAAAATATCTTGATGCTATTACACAACTAACCTACAACCAATAGGGCTGCAGAAAACTAACCTTCTAACACTTAATAACTCCTAAACTAACCCTAGGATTTAGCCCCAACTTTTCCCTAACACTCTACTAAGCCTAGCGCACCTATTGGGCTAGTTAAAGGTGGCTTATTGTGGCTAATTTTTCTGTTGTTAAGATTGGTTTTCTACATCCATAAAGCTGATAATATCACTGCAAAAACCTTTTGTTTCAGCCTCCCTCTTTGTGCTAAAGTTATCACTTAATCGTTGGTGAGTTGAGCTAGCTTTCACTAGCTTGCCTCTTGTTTATTTTATCATATGCTTAGCACTTATATTGCAGCCTTTGCTATCTTTATTGAGCTGATATATATCATTCATTTTTTATGCAATTAGGGAAAGCAAGATTAACTTTCTTTTCCAACTAAAATATTACATTATATGCTTTGTTTTCCTTGTGTCTCGGACATGTATTCACACTTGGTAGGTCACTCAATTCATTTGGAAACCCTTGAACCTTCCCAAGACTCCTTTCCAAGCTCTTACTATCATATATATTTGACCTCTAGGGACATCCACTCATACTTATCACTTTCCATCTCAATCCCCCCTAGGTTCACCGAGATTCCCCCCTTGAGGTGACTACCTCACCTATAAAGTGATGGGAACACCTGCCTAAGGTAACAATGGGTAGGTTCTCTCCTAGTTGTCACCAATTTGTGGTTGGGTCATGATTTTCCCAACCTACAACTTGTGCCATAACAATACCCATGATTTCAATGGTTACCTGGAGTCACAACACAAAGAGTGCACTTGGAGTTGTAGCAGTTGAATTGTGCTCGGAATTGCAGCAACAAAAAATGCACTTGGAGTTGCAAAAAAGAGGTATTGGAGCCACTATGAGGAGTTTCATTTACTGTATTCCTTCTATGTAGCAGTATTAGTACATGAAAGTAGAAAGTTCCTTTAAGAAATATGCAAGAATAGCGTAAAAATGGCATATGGGGAAAAATTCGTACCTTAATGATACTTAAGGAAAAAAAGGATAAGTAAAGTATCAAAAGGAAGTGATCAATGGAAAATGGTGAACAAAAACATATTAGTTGAGTGCAAAAAGTATGGAAATTTACACACCCATCATCTCCCCTAGCCCAAAATTGTTGCATGTCCCCATGTAACCAACAATCACTCATATTTAAATGAATGAGGGTGACCATGGAGGTCACTAACACCACATAATACCTCTCTTGCTTCCTCCTCCTTTTCACCGATGTCTTGTTCCGCTGGAAATCCTCTGTCTTGTACCAATTATTTCTTTGTTTCTGTTTGAGTGGCCTCATCAACTGGCATAAAATGTGTATGCTAGACAAATAACTCCTTTGTTTCTTTGAGTTGAGTTGTTTCTTTTGAAATGGTGAAGGGTTCCCCTATAGCAAGAGGACTTCTTGTGGGGTAACTTGATTTCTCAGGTGCCCTTTATTCATCCAACTCATCCTTCAACATTTTTAGATTGAGATGTAGCTTCCAATTCTTCATTCTCAACATCTTGTTCTATTTTACCAAGGATGCATAAATGGGTAAATAGTGTGGGATGATTACCCAAGTTTTGGCAATGATTTTTCCTTCTGGAGTAGCAACCTCTATTTGTGGTTTCTGTGCATGAGCTGAGTTGTCTCCGCTAGTGTTTCTTGCTAGGCCATCAAACTCTTCTTTCTACTGTCCTTGTTTATATGAATCCTGTGAGTGGGTGGTCTATTCCCCAAGAGAACCTCCTACTAGTTCTTGTGTAACAATAGGTGCTTTTCGTTATGATTTTTCCTTCTCCTCTGGATTGGAAATTGTTTCATCAAGTGTGCCTCTTGCTGATTCAACAAAGGAACTCGTTCATGTTTGTCTTCATGACCAACATTTTACTTAAATGTTCTTACTATTGTATCAAGGAGAGATTCTAGTTCCTCTTCTGTATTTCTAGTTTGCTCAGGATTCTCTATCTGTGACTCTTGAGGTTTGGGAGAGTGTAATTGGGAAATTTTCTCTATTGTATCTCAAGGGACCGCTGGAGCCTTTGCCTATAATTCTTGAGACTTGGTAGAGTGTTCATGAGAAGTGCTTTTTGCTGGTTCTAGATGAACAAAAAGAATCTATGTCTCATGTCCCTCATTTTGTGTTGTACCCTTTTCCTCATGTTCAACTTGTTCTCCAGAAGGGATCCCCACTGATTCTTGTGGGTCAGTGGGAGCTTTCACTTCTAACTCTTCTTCATCTGAATATGCTACCAGTAGAGCGATAAGTCCTTCTCTGAGAGTGCTTTCATCTGGTTATTGTGTGTCATCCAAGGCCTCGTGAACCTCTAAGTTGATACCCTTTGATGGTTCTTGTGTGTGAGTGAAGAGTTCTACTGCGTCTGTTTCCTGATGCTCTTCCTAGGCTTGTTATTTCAGCTCAACAATTCTTCTCATTTTTCATTGAATTTCGTTCGTATGTTTCGTTCTACATTACTTTGGAATGGGAGGTTGTATTTTTGTAAACCCTCCGACTCTCTTTGTAGGGGATTTGGTGGTGGTTACATCAACATCGTTGTCTAGACCTTACTTCATCAGAGTCACATCAGGCCAGTCCCTTTTCCTAGCTGACCTTATGAATTTCTTTGGTGGAGGAGTTACAACAAGTGGGATCTCCATATCCGCAGTACTAATACCTGGAGGAGGATTTGTAGCCACAGTCCCTTCTAGTGATAGAAGTGGAGGTGTTGCCTATTGGGATGTCTGAAGTTCAACCACTTTTCTCTCAATGAGTGTAATAGGTGGTTGGACAATGTTTTTCCAAGTGCAACCTTCCTTGTGCAGTGCATGTTCCACAATGAGCTTGATAAGGCCATGGTATGATACAACCTCTCTATGGTTCTTTTCTCTTTGGACGAGTGTTTCCATCGTTTGTAGCGTCTGGAACAAGAAGTATGGCATGCTAATTGGATGGTAGTATCAGAGATGATCGAGAAGTCTGATATGATGAACATAGAAATCTCCATAACGACCTTCGCAGGTGAAATATCGCTGCATGAAAATGGACATATCTTCCAAAGGGTGTGGTAGAGACCGATGTTCAAATACTATACCCTTCTTCACTGAAGCCTCTTTGGGATCGAGGAATTGCCTTAAAACTTTAGGTTGCAAAGTTGTTCTGGTGTACCATCTCTTGCCTGTCCTTGGTAAACTGATGAATTCTGCTAGTGTTTCTTCAGTGACTTCTATCTCGACACCATTGACCGTGGAGTGTTTGGCTCTCCAATTCAAGACGAATTCCAGAGCTACCTCATCATCATATCCCTATAGGTGTAGCACATATTCCATTCAACCAAGTTGTTCCAGAATCTATTTGATATTGTCAAAGACCTCAAGTAACAAAGGTTCGGTAGGATCCTTATGTATTGATGAACCTCCCATGGTTCATTCTACCAACTAAATCCAATTTCTTGTGTTTGCAGGGGAGATGCATGTTAATCGGGCAGAGAATTTGGAATTGTAGCAATGGTAGTGGGTATGAAGGTGCAGATCGTGGATATAGAAATGATGGTGTAAGGTGGCAGTTATGGAGTAATGATAATAAACACATGCCATAAAAACTATTCATTGCAAATTCTTATTGGAACTTGTACCTGTCACTTCTTACCTCGAGTGGTTGTATGAGTACAGTGTCGATGACATTGCGGCGGTGTAATACAAATTCACATCAATGGTCTTAACCATAATTACAACATTGATAGTGCTAGTGATGTCGATCATAAGTGAAGTAACAATGACACTCACAAAGTGAAAGCTGCAAGCAGAGTCGCAGGAATGGGAGTTCCAACGATGAATCCGTAGCATTGAGAGTTGTAGTAAGGGAGATTACAACAATCGGTGATGCGACCTTCGTGGTGTAGCCATGAATCATAGTGTAGGTGAAATGTGTGGGGAGGAAATTGTAGAAAATAAAGTGAACTTGTAAGTGTAGTTGCAACAATGTGAGTTGTAGCAACGGAGCTGTAACAACGAAAATGAGAGGGGAGGGATTTGGGAAATGAAGCGGGGCTGCAAGTGGAGTTCCAACAATGAAAATGAGAGGGGATGGATTTGGGAAATGAATTGGGGCTGCAAGTGGATTTGTAGCAATAAAAATGAGAGGGGATGAATTTGGGAAATGAAACATAGTTTCAAGTGGAGTTGCAACAATGGAAACGACAAGGGAGGTTGAGAAACAAGGATTGAAACAACATTAATAGTTGTAGCAATGGGAATTGCATCAAAGGGGATGGTTGTAGTGAAGGGAGTCATAACAACTTGAATTGTATAAAAGGGAATTGTGACAACGAGAATGGTTGCGGAAAAGGAAGTTGCAGCAACATGAATCACAACAAAGGGAATTGCAGCAACAAGAATTGCAAAAACCAGAGTTACAACAACCGAAACTGTAGCAAAGGGAAATACGACAATGAGAATTACAACAACGTGAATTACAACAACATGAGTTGCAACAACCAGAGTTTCAACAACATGATTTGTAGCCACAAGAGTTGCAGTAACATCATTCTCCCTTGCATATCTTGAAAAAAAGTTATTAGAAAAAAATCAAGGTTTTATTATAATTTGTTTAGAAGGATCTTGACATAACCATCACGTAACCGTGAAGTGCCCTTATTGTTTATTGCAATTTTTATTTTATTTTATTTTATTTTTCATGTGCCATCTAGGATGGTTTTCATTTTTTTTTAAGAAGAAACATAAAATTTCCAGTCGAGACTCATTCTTCTTGAATGAGTTCCAAATCACTGTCAGGCCATCCATTTGAAATCTTCCTGAAAAAAGGCTTCCTTTGATAGGGGTTGGTGATATAAGAAAAGTCTATGTCCATTATCCATTAGATGATTTTTTTATTCATTTATGGTATGTAGTTTGATGGCCCCACTGTCATATATTGTATCAATATCATATGGACCAAGCCATCTAGTGCATAATTTTCCTCTGAAGTCCTTGAACTTGGAATCAAATAATGATGTTCAGTCTCCAACTTTGAACTTATTTTTCTTGATAAACTTATCGTGCCATCTAACCCTTTGGTGTTGTATCACTGTGGCTTAGTGTAGGGCATCTTGTCATAGCTCGTCCAACTTGTTAATTTGAAGCAGTCTTTGTTTTTGAACCTCAGATAGGTCCAACCCAAGTTTTATTTCTATCCTAAGTGTCCAGATTTCTATGTCAATGGGAAGTAGTACTCTTTTCCCATATACTAACTCATCATGTGTGCATCCTGAAGTAGTTATCTAGGTGGTTCTGTAGGCCCACAAATCTTCACAGATTCTATCGGCCCAATCCTTGAGGTGTAGTCTGACAGTTTTAGTGATGATGGCCTCAAGGATCTTATTAGTCCCCTCTACTTGTCCATTTTACTGTGGGTGATATGGTATTGTTAATATGTTCTTGATATTGTATTTTTCCATCATATATTTGATGAGACGTGATGTGAACTAAGTTCCTCCATCGATCACTATCTCTCGTGGTATCCCGAACCTTACAAAGATCTATTCATGGAGAAACTCTGCAGATGCCTATTCGATTGTTTCCGTAAGTGATTTTTCCTCCATCCATTTTGTAACATAGTCCGTGCATACGAGGATGTAGGAGTTTCGATGGGAATAGGGATTTATTGGTCCCATAAAATCAATGGCCCATTTTTCAAAAGGTTCTAACACCATCTGTGCTTATAGTGACATTTCATCTATTTGTATGAGTCTACCCATGCGTTGAAATTTTTCCCGCCACTTCACATACTCTTTGGCATCTCAGAAAAGTGTGGGCCAATAATACCCCCGATGTATTGCATTGTACCCGGTCCTTTTATTTACGAAATGACCCCCACATGGCACATCATGGTAGGATTTTGGTATCTCATGGACTTTGTCTTCTCGTACACATTTTTGATAATCAAATCAGGCTCGATGTAGAAGAAACACCCATCAATCCATGAAAATATTTCGCTTTTCCTGACTATACTTTGTCATTCTTTAGGAGTATGATGATGTGGAATCTTGCCTACAGCCAAAAAGTTAGCAATATCTACAAACTGAGGTGATTTAGTAGATATTTCAAAGATATGTTCATCCATAAATCAATCTTCTACTGGAGGTTCATTTTCATTAGATATTATTCTAGAAAGAAATTCGACCACTACATTGCCTTTTCTTGGTTTATCTAGGATGGTAATATCAAATTCTTGCAACAAAATAAAATATTTGTGGAGATTTGGAATGGGAGGGACCAATCAGGTCCTCATAGGACATGGGATTTAGATACTTTGATTTCTTTCTGCTTGGCCAATTGTAACCCCTGAAATAAAGCATAAGCCTCTGCTTTGTTATTTGTATCTGTCCCCACATTCCAATAATAATCTAGAACTCTAATTCCTCTGGTTCCATAAAGAATTCCCCCACACTTACCTCCCCTGGGTTACCTTTAGAATCCCCATTAAAGAAGAGAGTGTGCCCAGACTCAGAAGAAAGCCAAAACTCAAAATTTAAAGAAGGAGTGAAGCTGCGAGCTTGATCACTGAATAGGATTGGATCATGAAACCAATTGTAGGTTAAATTTCGAGTCCCAATTTTTTTCGCTTGAACTCTAGGAAGAATGATCCTCTTGACTCATTATTTTGGAGTTGATGACCTCAACCAATTGGATTATTTCCTTACTTGCTACAATGCATGGCTAGGTCCTTTTATTTTGGAAGATTATCCGGTTCCTTGTAAGCCAGATCTGCCAACAAATAAATTTGGGGGAGGATTTCCACAGTCTCTTGAAGACATCTTTCTCTTGAAAGGTTTCTTTATAATACTTTTACCACTTTCCCAAGGGTGTTTTAAAATTAGTTGGCCACCTCACCCAATGAAGAAGCTCGTGGAAAAATATAGACCACGTTTTCTTGGATAATTCACATTCCTAGAAGAGATGTTGTATTGATTCATAATTTCTTTGGTAGAGGACACATTGAAAAGGGCCCTTAAATATTCTTTTCATAAGATTCTCTCTTGTAAGGATATTTCCATGCACAAGAGTCCAAAAAAATAAATTAATTTTGGGCAGCTCATCAGAGCTCCAAATTTTTTTCCACCAGGCAGTCTGATTCATGAACCTTGATTTGGCAAGCAGAGATTTATATCCCCATTTCACTGAATATCTTGTAGATTCCCATCCTCTACAATCTGGGGTATTCCGATGGAGTGGAGCAGCCCCCCTTAATGCCTTTACCAAGATTTGAGCTTGGTTCTTCAGATGAGGGGGAATATCTCCTATATTCCAACACTTCCATGAACCATCCTCATTCCAATCTGAGATGGCATACAACGAAGATTTTTGCTAAACCAACAACCAAATGTTTAGGTCTTCAATCTCTAGGCATTGATTTAAGGGGGGGACTGTGATGTTGTATTTCATAACATGATAGATTCTCGTTTCAAGAATAGTAGATTAAATTTTCTTGAAATAAAGATATCGTTTCCAAGAATCCAAGTTAAATTTTGCTGAAATAAAGATATGGAGGCTCGAAGTAGTTTCTAAATGGGGCCTAGATTGATAAGCATGGGATGTGTCAATACATCAGTTTCTATTTCCCAAGCGATATTTCTTAATTATGGATGATTTCCACCAATCTTTGTTGCCCATTATTAGTCTCCATAACAGTTTTGAGCCCATTGCAATGTTGACCAATTCCGGGTCTTTAACTCCAAGTTCTCCATTATCTTTAGGTGTTGTAACTATATGCATGTTATCCCCATTTTGAGGATAGATAAGAAGATCATGTTTCGAGGCCCTCAGGTTGCATATATGGAGTTATGAGAGACTATATGACCAACAATACCCTTTTGAACATATGGGAAACTAACTTACCACCACAGATGGTCACAATTTTGCAGATGACATCCACCATACCAGCTGGCTTCCAAAAGGAAGCAGGCCTTGCTCCATGAGGTAAAAGTCAGTATTATGGTGAGCATCATTTCAATATTTAAGCCATTTGATTATGGTGTATCTTATATTGCTCTAGATTTCATGATATATGCTTGGACATTATTCCTTTTGCGCTGCTTCACCTTGGTGGTTGACATTGTTCCCTAGTAACTGGTTTTCCTTGGGGATGGGTTTGCTACTAGGAATTCCCTTTATGAGCCATCGTACCATTCCTGACCATACTTACCACTTTCCATCATTATTCCCCTCCATTTCCTTATCTCTTGGGATTTTAGGGTGTATTGACC
>SNQJ01S0019814.1:108738-131851 GCA_010110895.2 Picea sitchensis
ATCGTTTCCAAGAATCCAAGTTAAATTTTGCTGAAATAAAGATATGGAGGCTCGAAGTAGTTTCTAAATGGGGCCTAGATTGATAAGCATGGGATGTGTCAATACATCAGTTTCTATTTCCCAAGCGATATTTCTTAATTATGGATGATTTCCACCAATCTTTGTTGCCCATTATTAGTCTCCATAACAGTTTTGAGCCCATTGCAATGTTGACCAATTCCGGGTCTTTAACTCCAAGTTCTCCATTATCTTTAGGTGTTGTAACTATATGCATGTTATCCCCATTTTGAGGATAGATAAGAAGATCATGTTTCGAGGCCCTCAGGTTGCATATATGGAGTTATGAGAGACTATATGACCAACAATACCCTTTTGAACATATGGGAAACTAACTTACCACCACAGATGGTCACAATTTTGCAGATGACATCCACCATACCAGCTGGCTTCCAAAAGGAAGCAGGCCTTGCTCCATGAGGTAAAAGTCAGTATTATGGTGAGCATCATTTCAATATTTAAGCCATTTGATTATGGTGTATCTTATATTGCTCTAGATTTCATGATATATGCTTGGACATTATTCCTTTTGCGCTGCTTCACCTTGGTGGTTGACATTGTTCCCTAGTAACTGGTTTTCCTTGGGGATGGGTTTGCTACTAGGAATTCCCTTTATGAGCCATCGTACCATTCCTGACCATACTTACCACTTTCCATCATTATTCCCCTCCATTTCCTTATCTCTTGGGATTTTAGGGTGTATTGACCCAAGAAGGGGTTGTCCCTCATTCTTGGCATAAGGGCAAACCCAAGGTTCAATGCTTCAACAATGAACCAAAAAAACCCTAACTACCGGCCCTTTCGGCAACACCTACGAAGCATATGACGTCTAAGCCAAGGTAGAGGCAGGGGGGATTGCAGGACTCAAGTGTCTACAACATAACTGGGACACAGATCTGTGATCACAGTACTTAACAAAGCACTCAACAATTTAACATTCATTAGTATTTAACCCTTATTCACATGACATGTAAAACCTTAATTACATAGAAGCACAATATTCAACAAGATCTAACACATCCAAGCACTTAGCACATAGAAATAGATCAGATCTAGCATTCATTCACATCACTAAGCACTAAGCTACTATATCAGATGCATCTAACATACATAAGATGACAACATTAAGCATAAATCACATCAATTATACAATGCAACCATAACACAGGATATACGTGGTTCACCCCCAGCGTGGGGCTACGTCCACCAACTCTTCTTCTTCGTTATTATCTTCTTTCAATCTCCTTACATGCACATAACCATAAGACCAGCTTCACATAGGACAAGAGATCTGCGCGCACCTCACCAGATCCACCTTCCCCGAGCTTGGTACAACACAAAGCCTTCTTACAATCACTTGCACTTAGCTCTACAAGTTCTTAACACACAGTATGCACAAAGATAACTCAATCACATAGATCCAACTACTTAGATCACTTTCACTAATAACAACACCTCATTACGCCCCCTACTTACATTGCCTAGATTTCTATTTATACATTACAAATGGTCCTAACATGGGCAAGACCCATGGGCTGACATCCCATACCCGTTACATAAACCCTAAACCCAAAAAACCTCCAAAAGGTGGGGAGATCCCGCGATCTCCACTTCGCCTTGTGCTCCGTCTTCGACCAGCCTGTCGAAGTCCCAAAAATGGTCAAACATGACCAAGGTTCTCCAAAAATTGGTCAAGGGAAAACATACCCCCAACACTCACCTGCGACTCATCCCAAGTCACTCTGATCTGGGTCACTCTGCCTCAAAGGCATTGAGCTTAGCTCAAGATGCCTCGACCTACTGCTTCGCCAGAGCCTCCTGCTCGGAGAACTCCTAAATAATTTTCTCGGTCACAGGTCCTTCCAAGCGTTGTTCCACTGTGGTGACCACTTGTTCTAGCTGTGCACCTTTTCCTTCAATCTCCTCAAAAAGTGTGAAATCTTCATCCTGCACTCGCTGGAGCCTCTGGGTCACTTCCATGACTTAAATCTAGATGGCATGGACCTGTTGCTGAACTGTTCGCTGTTCCTAGTACCTTTTCATCCTCTCAACCACTGAAAATGGCTTCAACTGTGCTTGCACTGTTGCTTTGCCTCCTAGAGTTGTGACTTGTTTCTTTTCCTCCTTAGTTATGGGTCCTCTGCAAGGCACTCATAGGTCTGCTCACTTCGACTGCTGAGTTGTTTTCATTTTAAGGACAATGCCTTAATTCTCTTGACTGCACTTTGGGAAGTTTATTCCCTCTAATCCCACACTTCCTACAGAGTGCTTGACACTGCTTGCAATTCAAGTTCTGCGATTCTCGCTTGAAGTTGCTGAATGGCTTCAGTGAGCTTCCCCACCTGGCCCTCAGTTGTTTCTTATTCCATCTATTCTAAGCCCGTCACAGAGCGAAGTTCTCTGGTGACTGCATCTTTAACTCCCATCTTCTCTGCGGGCAACTATTCTTTCTCCTTCTGGATCTGTGCTCTATCCTATGCAAACTTCGCCTAGAGGTCATCTTTTTCTTGTTGCGCAACTCAACGTTGCTCTATGGCTTCCTCTTTTGCTTGCTTCAATGCCTTTGTGTCCTTCTCTTTTTCCTCCTGGACACGACGAAGGCAAGATTTTTTCGTATCATCTATTCTGCATAGCTGGGCAAGATCATCTCCCAAATCTGTTCCTTCTGATGGTGGTGGCGCAGTAGAAACTGCATGGCTCGAATAGAGAGCATGCTATACCCCTTTGAGCTCTGCTTCAATCTTGTCAAACATTGTCTCCTGTTTAGCTTTACTTCGCTGTAAAATGTCCTCCGAGGTATCTAATACAGTGACAATGATGAGGTCAATGTCATCCATTGTGAGTACAGTTTGAAATGGAGTTTTAGTGGCTCGTGACTTCTTTCGCGCTGATGGTTTCTTTGGAGAAACCTTTCTTTTCTTGGATGTCTCTGTCTTTGTTAGGGGATCTTTAGGTGGTGTTACTTCACCATGTTTCTTCTTGTGTTCTTTCCCTTCATCCTCTTCTTTGTCTACTTCGTCACCTCCTCCTCCTTCATGTGAATCTGATGCAGTCTCCTCTGATGCATTGTTCAGTTCCTGTACCTCTTCCTTCTTTTTCTTCTTGATGTTGCTGGGTGCATCATACTCTTCACAAGTGAAAACAAGACTTCTGATGAGGTTGGGGTCGAAGAGTTATGTCTATTCTATTGGTATGAGGAATTCTGCAGGCCATTCCTTAGTTATTTCCTCCATATCTTCCTTGGTGAGTTTGTAATAGGACTGGAGCTCTTCTTTGTGTTCATCTTCGCGCACAATGATATAGATGAAGTGCCTGTCTGCGTGAAACTTCGCTATTGGCTTGAACCTATGAAGGGTGTTAAACGTCATGCAAGGGAAGGATTCAATGGTCCTCTTTAGCTGTAGATAATAGGTGTGGAACACCGCGTTTGACTGCCATTGCTTCGCCATGTCCCTCGAATACCATAGCGTAGTGAACTTCGCAACTAGTGGTTCAGATGACTCAATTTAAGGGAAGGTCTATCCTTCCGTCATCTCCCAAGAAATGAAGACAATGAGAATTAGTAGCCAACTGAAATGGAACTCATAGCCCTGATCCTGAGCTTCACGACAATATTTCTCTAACTGGTTTACGAGGTAGCTCGCCCAATTCATTTGCAGCCCTTCAACACATTTTCCTGTGAGGTCGACGACAAACCCTGTGACTTGCATTGGCATGTTCTTCCTGATGAACTTACCAGTGATCAACTAGCAGGCTAGGTGCACTATGCCATTCTGTATGGAGGCTACCTTGTAGCCCCGCTTCCCCTTCTCCACATTTCCATAGGTGTCTTTGATTCACTGTTCTAGGGCGTGATCTACAACCTTCCCTGGGTAAAAATCCTATGGGTCCAATCCTTGCATTCTCAACCCGGTAATCCGATGGATCAATGCCAGATCGACAGTGATGTGCCTATCCAACCATAGGTAACCACCATGGAAGTAAGACATTAGGATTTTAACACACACGTTAACCTCCCGATGCCTGCCGAAGTGTGGTATCTTCATCACATTGAGGATGGTTGATCTTGCGATGTCCATAGTCCACGACTGGGGGATTATCTTCGACTTATTCCCCATTGTCTTGGTCAAATACTTATGTGATGCAAGCATTCCATAGTTCTTGCGATCTCCCAAGTTGAAGTCACTGATATTCAATGTCATAATTTGTCCCAACTGTGGTCCAACTGCGTGTATCCCCTTCAAGAGGTATGCAATGATCAATGTGTAGTTGAAGTCCTTCGGGACGCTGTCACTACTAACCGTGCCAGCCAGAGGTGGGATGTAGTAAGGAAAGATTGATGGGATGAGCTTCACATTTTCCAAGTCATCATGATGCTTTCTCCATTTATCTGTCGCAGTTTAGGATGGCCCAGATTGACATCCAATCGATGGGGATTCTTGCACTCCTCTCGTTGATGAAGCTTGTGCTCTTGCAGACATGACCTTATCAGCCATGAGGTCTATGAGGATCTCTTCAATGGATTTCTCTATTGCGCTAAAGTCACCCGACATACACGCTCAAGATTAGATATCTCAGGTTGGTGAACAAACACTCAATGTAACATAACGACTGGCGAAGTCTTAATAATCACAACACGGTAATAGTTAGCTCTTTGTGGGCTCGAATAATCACTGTTTGCAAAAGTGTTCTCGGTAAGGCATTTGACGGGTTAAATAGATAACATTGTAATGGGATCCTCCAATGGGTAGGAATGCCTCAATGAATGTGATTCCATCTGTTATGGCACAGTCCCAACGGTCCAATGGCAATAACTCTGACAATAACTGCAATTCTAGCCATTTTGGAGCGTCAGCCTAACGGTCGGGACGCCTCCAATGGTCATATTGATTCTCCGTGGAAAAGTGCCAATCTGCGCTGTTATGATATTTCGACGAGGTTCAAGTTCTGCAAACCTTCCTTCTGCGAAGTCCTCTCAGAAAATTCCTGCAATTTTTCTAACTTTTCTTTCTTCTTACCAAGCTTTCTGGTTTTATTTCCTGTGATCTGTGTCTCTGGATTCCTCTTTCCATTATTGTTCTTATCTCCTCTTGGCATAGTAAATTCACATTGTTGAGGATCTTTCACAGGGTTCGACTGTAATACTTCTTCTCTTTCTGGAGTAGATGCTCTACTCTCCTGTATGGACAAGTGTTTCAAGTCTGCCTGCGTTCTTTCAACTTCAACAACCCGGTCTCTGGTCCTCAGTAGCTTCAAATTGTCCTCCTATTCTTCTATTAAGCACTATTCTCATAGCCATGAATTCCCTTATTTCTTTCTTTTTCTGTTCTAGAGCTTCCTCTTCTTCTTTCCCGCGGATCTGATCTTTCTCAATCCAAGTTTTTCCTAGCAAAAGTGCAAAAGGAGCGTTGTTCTCAACAAACTTAATGACCTCAAATTCTTCTTTCGTCGATGCTCCATGAGAAACCATAGGTACATGGGAAAGTCTTCCACATAGGGTTATCAAATTTCCTTTAAACAATCCTATTCCTCCCAATGAAGGAATCATAACAGGCCTTCCTAAGATTTCCCAAGTACTTTCTATCATGATATTAAACTATGTTTTTGCATCCAATACATAGTCTATGTCGAAGTTCCCTATTCTTGTTTCTATGCACTCTTTTTCTTTTAAGATTGCTGATAAACTGATGTCTTTGTGATCATTCAATGTTTCTTTCATCTTTAATAATATAGTCTCCGATTCTCTCTGGTGGTCTAGCATATTCTTAGTTTCTTGGCCTTTCTCATGGTTTTCTTGTCTCATATTCATCTTTTCAACTTTAGCAATCATTCTAGGGCAATCCAAAACCTCATGATCCATAGCTTTACAACAAAGACAACTAGGACCTCTACTAGGGAATTCCTTAACAAGATGTCTCAGTCTTCTACAACTATAACAAAGAGTTAATCCTCTCTTTCTTTTAAACGATCCCTAACCTTTCCTGTATTGCGCACTGGGATCACAGTGATGAGCCTGCAAAAAAATATTTCTAGGATCCTACATCCATTTGTTAGTCCCGAACTCCTTTCTATGCATAGGAATAACATTTATTTCACTATTTCTATCAGATCTATTCATATAAAATCTTCTTTCTTCTAGCTGTGCCCTAGTTTTCAGACTAGGACAAAATCTATCAAGCATACCTAGATCCATTCCTTCGAAACAAAAATTTCCACTTATCTTACCTTTTTTAGAGCACAAAGCTTTAATACCTTAGCTCTTTTCTTCATATCCGATTCCCTTCTTAGCACAGAGCTTCGCAAGTCATGTAGAGTAATGTGCACCACAACAACAGATCTATGCACATAACTTTATTTTCTTCATTTCCCAGCAATCATAGTTTCATGTCCCGACAACGGAACCATTTGTTGGCACAGGGGCAGACCCATGGTTCAACACTTCAATAACGCACCAAAAAAACCCTAACTACCGACCCTTTCGACAATACTTGCGAAGCGGATAAAGTCTCACCCGAGGTAGAGGCAGGGGGGGTTGCAGGACTCAAGTGTCTACAACATGGCCGGAACACAGTTCTGTGATCACAGTACTTAACAAAGCACTCAACAGTTTAAAATTCATTAGTATTTAACCCTTATTCACATCGCAGGTAAAACCTTAATTATAGAGCAACGTAGTATTCAACAAGATATAACACATCCAAGCACTTAACACATAGAAATAGATCAGATCTAGCATTCATTCACATCACTAAGCACTAAGATACTATATCAGATGCATATAACATACATAAGATGACAAAATTAAGAATAAATCACATCAATTACACAAAGCAACCATAACACAGGATATACGTGGTTCACCCCCAATGTGGGGCTATGTCCATGTTGGCCCTTGACCAAGTTTTTAGGATCCTTGGTCATGTTTGACCTACTTTTGGGACTTCGACAGGCTGTCAAAGATGGAGTGCAAGTCGAAGCAGAGATCGTGGATCTCAGCCTCTTTTTAGGGATTTTTGGGTTTTGGGCTTATGTAAAGGGAATGGGGATGTCAACCCATGGGTTTACCCATGTTTAGGCCCATTTTGTAATGTATAAATAGATAGCTAGGTGATGTAAGAAGAGGCCAGTGTGTGCTAAGTGCTAGAGTTCGATCTATGTGATTGAAGGAGGGACAAGTATGTGATGCTAAGTGCTAAGTGTTAATTGCTAGGTGCAAGTGGTAATTGTAATTGCTTTGTGCATACCGTGTGAGATTTGCAGAGCTAAGTCCAAGTGATTGTAAGAGACTATGGAAGGCTTTGTGTTGTACTTCAGGGCAGGAGGATCTAGCGAGGTGCCCAGATCTCCTGTCCTCTGTGGAGTAAGATATCATGGCTTCGTGTATGTAGAATATTGACAGAAAGAAATAAATAAGAAGAGTTGGTGGACGTAGCCCTAGGGTGGGGGTGAACCACATATATCCTACATTGTGGTTGCTATGTGCTTTATGGTTGTTCTCTTGTATATGTGATTGAATTCTTAGTGCACTAATGTATTATTATAAGGATCTAATATGGTAGCTTAATGCTGAATAACATAAATAAATGCTAGATTTGATCTATGTTTGAATGCTTAGTACTTGAATCTATATAAATACTACATTGATATGTTGTTAGGGTTTAGTTGCGCTATAAACTAAGGTTGAATATTAATGAACTGTACCTTCTAAGTGCTTTGTTAGAGTGTTGTAATCACAGATCTGTGTCCCAGCTAAGGTTGCAGACACTGGAGTCCTGCAACCACCCCTGCCTCTACCTCGGGTGAGACTTCATCTGCTTCGCAGGTGTTGCCGAAAGGGCCAATAGTTAGGGTTTTGTTGGTGCGCTATTATAGCGCTGAACCCTGGGTCTGCCCCTGTGCCAACAAATGGTTTTGTTGCCGGGACCTGAAACTGTGATTGCTGGGAACTAAAGGAGAGAAAGAAAGATCTGTGCGTAGATCTTTTACCTTAGTGTGCAACATTCTACTTGACCTGTAAAGCTCTATGCTAAGAAGAGAAGTTAGATCTGAATAAAAGAGGTAAGATCTCAAAGATTTGTGCTCTGATAAAGGTAAGAATAGTGAAAAGTCTTAGATCTGGAAGCTTTGTGCTCTGCTGAAAGTAAGATTAGTGGATTTTTTTTTTTCAAGAGTATGGATCTAGGTATGTTTGATAAATGTGATCCTAGTCTGAAAACTAGGGCACAACTAGAAGAGATAAGGTTTGATATGAGTAGATCTGATAGAAATAATTAAAGATATGTTATTCCTATGCATAGAAATAATGTTTGGACTTACAAATGGATGTAGGATCCTAGAAAGAATTTTTTGGAGGTTAGTGCGCAGTATAGGAAAGGATGGGGATCATTTAAGAAAAAAAGAGGATTAACCCTTTGTTACAGTTGCAGAAGACCGAGACATCTTGCTAAGGAATGCCCTGGAAGAAAACCTAGTTGTCTTTGTTGTAAAGATATGGACCATGAAGTTTTAGATTTCCCTAGAATGATTGCTAAGCTTGATAGAATGAATATGAGACAAGAAAACCCTAAGGAAGAACAATAAACTAAGACCATGGAAAAACCTCAGACATAATCAGAGACTGTACTACTACAAATGAAAGAAACCCTAAATGATCACAGAGATATCAACTTATCAGAGATATTCAAAGAAAATGAATGCATAGAAGCAAGAATAGGAGACTTCAACATAGACTGTGTTCTGGATGAGGAAAAACAGGTAAACATCATGAATTTTTTTTTTGAGAAGCTTTAGGAAAGCCTGATACCATTCCTTCATTAGGAGGAATAGGATTGTTCAGGGGAAAGTTGATAACCCTATGTGGAAGACTCACTCGGGTATCTATGAGTGCTCATGGAGCTTCGACAGAGGAAGATTTTGAGGTTGTTAGATACATTGAGAACAACGCTCCATTTACTATGTTATTAGGAAAAACCTAGATCGAGAAAGACCAGACCAGAAGAAAAGAAGAGGAAGCCCTAGAACAGAAAAAAAAAAATTAAAAGATTTCATGACTAGGAGGATAACACACTTGATTGCAGAACAGGAGAACAGATCAAAGCCACTGAGAACCAAAAACTTGGATCACTAAGTTGAAAGAACACAAGAAGATTCACATCCGAGTAGAGAACATACCCCAGATAGAGAAGTAATATTACTCTCTAATCCTATGAAAGAATCTCAACAACGCGAAGCTGCTATGCCAAAAGAAGACAAGAATCAGAATGGAAAGAGGAATACCGAGACAAAGATCACAGGGAAGAAGGCTAGAAAACTCATTAAGAAGAGAGCAAAGGTCGAAAAGTTACAGAAGGGTCCAGAGGGAACTTCGTGGAAGGAAGATTTGCAAAATTGGAACTTCGTCGGGATATCAGAACAACACCCCATGGCACTTCGCCATGGCAAAGCGATATGATCGTTGGAAGCATTATAACCATTGGACTTACGTTCCAGAATGGTTAGAACAACAATTATGACCAAAAATCTCGCCATCGGACCGTTGGGACCGTGCCACAATGGACATAATTGCGTTGATGGAAAGATTCTTATCCGTTGGATAGATCCATTACATCGTGTCTACTTAGTCCGTCGAATGTTGCACCAAGAACACTTTTGTGAATTGTATTAGAGCTAACAAACGAGCCCATTACTACCGCGTTGTGCTTAATAATATCGAAACTGATTATATTGCTTTGAGCACTCATCCATCCACCTGAGTTTCCAATCGAGAGCGTGCATGTTGGACGAGCTTAGCGCTGTGGAGAAGTCATTCGAGGAAGTTTTAATTAATATGATGGCTGAGAGAGTGATGTCCACAGGAATACAAGATTCATTAATGCGAGGAGTGCAAGCTTATTCTTCGTTTGCTCACGGATCCGGACCATCCCGACCAGCAATAGAGAAGAGAACCAAGCACAAACATGATCTAGAAAACGCGAAGTTAATCCCAACCATCTTACCTGACTACATCCTGACTCTGGCCGACGCGGTGAGTCATGACAGTGTCCCGAAGGACTTTGATTACACCATGGTTACTGTGTACCTCCCAAAGGGAATACGTGCATTCATAACACATCAAGATAAGATTGCAATGTTGAAGTTCATCGACTTCAACCTAGGTGACCGCAAGAATTACAACATGCTTTCTCCTTACAAGTATTTGACCAGGATGAAGGGGAAGAACTCGAAAATAATCCCCCAGCCATGGACTATGAACCTCACGCAGTCCACCCTCTTGAATGTGATGAATATCCCACACTTTGGAAGGCACCAGGAGGTTAACACCTGTGTTAAGATCTTGCTCTCATGTTACCATGGTGGCTACCTATGGCTAGATAGATGCATCACAGTCGATCCGACGTTGATCCATACGATCACCGGATTGAGCATGCAAGGACCTGACCAACAAGAATTCTACCTAGGGAAGGCTTTCGACCGCACCTTAACATAGAGAATTAAGGACACTTACGATGATGTAGAAAAGGGAACGCGAGGCTACAAGGTAGCTTCCATCCAGAATGGAATAGTGCGCCTGGCCTGCCCATTGATTGCAGGAAAGCTAGTGAGGAAGAATCGACCTACTCAAGTCACAGGATTCGTTGTTGACCTAGCCGGGAAATGTGTAGAAGGACTCCAAATGAACTGGGTGAAGTACTTGGTCAACCAACTAGAATTAGACTATCGTGAAGCTCAGGATCAGGGCTATGAGTTCCACTTTAGATGGCTCCCGATCCTCATCATATTTACCACTTGGGAAATGCTGGAAGGTGTGACCTTCTCAGACATTGAGCCATTCAAGCCACTCACTACGAAGTTCACCATGCCGTGGTACTTGAGCGACATTAGAAAACAATGGCATTCGAATACGGTCTTTCATACCTATTATCTCCAACTGAAGATGGCTATAGAAGCTGCCCCTCGCATGACACTGAACACCCTGCATCGGTTCTGACCCCTCATGAAGTTCCACACAGATCGATACTTAATTTATATCACTGTGCACATAGATGAGCACAAATAAGAGCTTTAATCGTACTACAATCTCACAGAGGAGGACCTTGAAGAGATCACCAAGGACTGGTCTGCAGAACTCCTCATCCCCGCAGACCCCGCAGAAATTTTAGACCTTGAACTAATCGATAGTCCTGAGACCACTCATGAAGCAAATGATCGCCTTAGACCCAACAGAAGGAAGAAGACTGAAGAGGTCTAGAACTTGAGCAACACATCAGAAGGAATTGCTTTAGTATCACCTAGATGAGGGGGTGATGACGAAGTAGAAGAGACAAATGGAAAAGAGGACCAGCAGAAGCAAGGAAAAGTAACACCACCTGGGGAACCTACTGATGAGGCTGATCCCTTGAAGAAAAGGAAGGTTTCTCCCACAAAACCCACTTCCCGAAAGAAATCCAGAGCCACCTTGACTAAGATGCAGACTATGCTCACTGTGTATGACTTCAACTTTATAATCGCAGCTGTAGCAGATTCCTCGCATGACATCTTGTAGAAACATGAATCCAAGCAGGAGGAGATGTATGATAGAATCAAGGTTGAACTCAGAGGGGTACAACATGCCCTTCAATCCAGCTGCGCAGTATCCACTGCGCCCCCACCATCAGAAGCACCTGAGTTGGGAGATGTTCCTACCCAACTCTGCAGACTAGCTGATGCGACTGAAGCTCACCTTTGTCGTGCACAGGAAGAAACCGAATAGGCCACAGAGGCCCTAAAGAAAGTACAAAAAGTAGTCATAGAAAAACGCCGAGTTGTGCAGCAAGATAAGGCTTCCCTCCAAACTAAGTTTGAATAAGAGAAAGCGCAGATCCAACAAGAGAAAGAGAAGTTGGTCATAGAGAAGGTGGGAGTAAAAGAAGCAGTCAACAGAGCACTTTGCTTTATGACAGGCTTAGAGCAAAAGGAGGAAGACCTAGTGGAACATCAAGTAGAGCATCTTGTAGAAGATATCCAACAACTTCAACAGAGAATCACAAACCTCGAGCTACGAACAGTGCCAAGTACCCCACAGGATGTGCGAGATCAAAGAGAAGCCACTGCCCGGAGCGCAGTCGAAAGAATCAAAGAATTCACTCTGGAATGCAAACAACTAAGTGCTCGCAGCGCACAAAATTATGAGTGACTCATTGAAGATACTGAGCTGAAGGTACTGGACTCATAGCTCTAGGAGGAAAAGAAACAAGCAGCAACAATCAGGTGTAGTTGAAGCTCCTATTAGTAGTTGAAAGGATGAAGTGATCCCAAGAACAATGAACTTCTCAACAACAGGTCCACAACATTCAAAGCAAAGTCATGGAAGTGACTCAAAGGCTCCAACCAGTCTAGGACAAAGCTTGCCAACTGTTTGAGGAGATTGAAGGTCGAGGCACCGAGTTGGAACAAGTAGCCACAACAATCGAACAATGTTTAGAGGGACCTATCAATGAAGCAATCATTCAAGAGTTCGCCGAGCAGGAGGCCCTGGCGCAACAATAGGTCAAAGCAGCTCGAGCCAAGCTTGAATATTTTGAAGCACAAATACCCAGACCAGAGTGACTCAGGATGAGTCACAAGTGAGTGTTGGGGGCTTGTTGGCCCTTGAACAAGTTTTTAGGATCCTTGGTCATGTTTGACCTACTTTTGGGACTTCAATAGGCCGTCGAAGACAGAGCGCAAGTCAAAGCAGAGATCATGGATCTCAACCCCTTTTTAGGGATTTTTTGGTTTTGGGCTTATGTAACAGGAATGGGGATGTCGACCAATGGGTTTACCCATGTTTAGGTCCATTTTGTAATGTATAAATAGATAGCTAGGTGATGTAAGAAGAGTCCAGTGTGTGCTAAGTGCTAGAGTTCGATCTATATGATCGAAGGAGGGACAAGTATGTGATTCTAAGTGCTCACTGTTAATTTCTAGGTGCAAGTGGTAATTGTAATTTATTTGTGCATACTGTGTGAGACTTGTAGAGCTAAGTGAAAGTGATTGTAAGAGACCGTGGAAGGATTTTTGCTGTACTTCAGGGAAGGAGGATCTAGCGAGGTGCGCAGATCTCCTCTCCACTGCAGAGTAAGATATCATAGCTCTGTGCATGTAGAAGATTGACAGAAAGAAATAACGAATAAGAGTTGGTGGACGTAGCCCCATGGTGGGGGTAAACCACATATATCGTGGGTTGTGGTTGCTATGTGATTTATGGTTGTTCTCTTGTCTATGTGATTGAATTCTTAGTGCACTAATGTATTCTTAGAAGGATCTAATATGGTAGCTTAGTGATGAATAACGTAAATAAATGCTAGATCTGATCTATGTTTGAATGCTTAGTACTTGAATCTATTGGAACTATATAAATACTGCATTGATATGTTGTTAGGATTTAGCTGCGCTGTAAACTAAGGCTGAATATTAACGAACTGTAATTGTTAAGTGCTTTGTTAGAGTGTTGTAATCACAAACCAGTTTCCTAGCTAAGGTTGCAGACACTAGAGTCCTGCAACCACCCCTGCCTCTACCTCGGTGAGACTTCATCTGCTTCGCAGGTGTTGCAGAAAGGGTCGATAGTTAGGGTTTTTTTGGTGCACTGTTGTAGCATTGAACCCTAGGTCTGCCCTTGTGCCAACAGTCCACCAACTCTTCTTCTTCCTTATTATCTTCTTTCAATCTCCTTACATGCACAGAACCATAAGACCAGCTCTGCATAGGATAGGACATCTGCACGCACCTTGCCAGATCCACCTTCCGCGATCTTGGTACAAAACAAAGCCTTCTTACAATCACTTGCAGTTAGCTCTGCAAGTTCTCAACACACAGAATGAAAAAAGCTAACTTAATCACATAGATCCAACTACTTACATCACTTTCACTAAGAACAACACTTCATTACGCCCCTTACTTACATCGCCTAGATTTCTATTTATAAATTACAAATGGGCCTAAACATGGGCAAGACCCATGGGCTGACATCCCATACCCTTTACATAAACCCTAAACCCCCAAAACCCACAAAAGGTTGCAATATCCCGCGATCTCCGCTTCGCCTTGCACTCTGTCTTCGACCAGTCTGTTGAAGTCCCAAAAATGGTCAAACATGACCAAGGTTCTCCAAAACTTGGTCAAGGGCCAACACTCATTCTATGACAAGAAGGGGTTGAAGGCCTAGAGGGGTTGGCGTTAAGTAAAAGATAAAATACTTATATAAACCTTCCATATGCTTCGCCTAGGTATCACCCAAGAAAGAAATGAAACACTTATCTTTGAGTAAAGGGGACCCACAATATAATAAAGAATGCCTAAAAGGTTAGTTGAAGGATAGGAGGTATCATCACGACCCGACCTATCACGTCCATGAATATCTAGTGGCATGAAATTACCATCATCTGGTCACCAAACCAGGGTAATGGCTCTCAGTTGCATGGATGAGAGAAAGGGGGTCTCATCACGACCCAACCTTCTCATTTCCACTAGGTGTTTGTGGGTGAAATTTCCATCATCTGGTCACCACGATAGGGAAATGACCTTCAAACTCTCCTTATGCTATATTGAAATAAAATAAAGAAAAGAAGATAAAATGAAATTTATGGGCTTGGAAAAAGTGCATTGCGGGTGAAGATGCCATACATGCTCTATAAAGGCACCCATGAATGAGACACTACGACCCCTTATATGTCATGAGCCCTATGCCCATTGAGTCTTGACCCCAACCACTTCATTCAATTTACATGACTTAGAGAGGGATGTCTTGGAAACTCTCCTTGACCTAGGGCAATATCTACCTAATAGGACACCTCATCAACCCTCCCATATTCAAGCTTGACAAGTCGCATAATGTCTTTGAGAAGTTAATTATTTGATATAATGATCTTTGATGTACATGCTTAGATGGATTATTTATTGATTGGATTCAATTATCATGATGTTATGACTTGAGATCCTTGGAGGGCATGCTCATTTGTCTTTGCAGGACCTAGTTGGTGGACAATTTTGGGAGAACAAGAATAGCTTGGGCTTCCATGGGTCTACAAGCCCATAGGTTGGATGCCAAAGGACCGCATGCCAGATGAGAAAGATAAAACTTGGAATTCCTTGATGATTACTTGGAAGACATATCCCAGCCCTCACTTTCCAAACGATTTTCCTAGGAGGGGAAAAGCGTCCTCTTTTGAGCTTGACGTCATGTGTGGGGGGTTAGGGCTTGGTGGTGATGTGCCACTCATTTGAGACATGGACATTTTTGGGAGAAGAGGATCCTCACTATGATGAGAGTGTTTATATGCTTGACATGTGGCCTTTGGAGGACTACCCAGGCTTCTCCAACACCAACGACCTTCTCCTAGCACCAAAACGTCCCCTAAAGGGGTGACATCCATGTAAATTAGGGTTTTATTTGTGCAAAAAGTGAAATTTTAAGTGAATTGTTTAATAGTACTTTGTTAATGGGAATATTTTGACTGTTATTCGTACCCTAAAAAAACTTTGGTAAGCTATCCCAAAGCCTTTCCCTCATCTTGCTTGGCGACTCCACCCGAGGGATGTTCCCTTTCCACCTTTCTTGATGAGTTCATTTTGAAATTCATCTGGCGACTCCACCTTCCTAGAATCCTTCTTTCCCCAAAAATTTTCCCCCTTGGAGGTTCAAGCCTTCTAAGTTTTACCAAAGAAGTCATCCTCTCAAGTCTCTCGTGGCTAAAACCATTTTCCATAATATCCTCCCTCTTGTTCCAATGGCTCGCCCTTGGGCAAGGGACCTCTACAAACCTTTTAACATGACCAATATCCAAGGTTACCCTAACAAAATTCCAACATAAGTCAACAAGTGGTTTCCAAAGTTCCCAGGAAATAATGTGATAACTGTTGAAGGCAACATTTATGTCATGGGATGGTATATGGACAATGCATGTACTGATCATGAAGATGTGGCCATGAGACTATTCGCTTCATCATTGACTGAAGAAGCCCTTAATTGGTTCACAAGACTCCTTGATAATCATATCATAACCTATGATGCTTTTTACACCTTATTCAAAAGAAGATGGTTGAGAAAAGCAGATGGCGTGACACTTGGGACTCAGTTCAATCAAATAAAGAGAAAGGAGAATAAAACAGTGAGGGAATTCATTTCCATATTTGACAGGTTGTACAATCAAATTCCAAAAGATTACCATCCTACAACATCATCAATTCGACTCCTTTACATGAATTCCTTTGAAGGACAGTTCCGATACATTCTTAAAGATAAAAATCCCACATCATTGGCAGAGGCTAAAGAGTTCAGTATCGACATTGAAGACAATCTCCTTGATTAAAAGATAGAACCTTTTCAGTACCCTCGTAACAAGACATAATCAAGGATGAAGGTTTCCAACAACAATTCTCCTGATCCGATTGCTCTCCTGAATTAGAAGATATACCAAATGAATACTCAATTTGTTTAGGTGAAGAATCAACTTATGAACTGTATGACTACAATGGAAAGAAATCAATCTGCTCCCAGACTTCAGTTTGTTAGAAAACAGAGAGATGCCACCAGTTGGAAACCAAGACCTCAACAAGAGGCAAAGGCCCCAGATACTTTGAAACCTATTGGGACAAATGATATAGAATCTTGTTGTCTCCCATACCAAGAACCCAATAGGGAAGACGAGTTCCCTCGAAAGACGAATATTATCCTGACGATACAAACTTCATGATTTTCAATATCAATGATGAATAGGTTACTCAAGAACATATCAATGAAGCCAAAATAATAGGAGAAAGAGAGGGGAGAATCTAGGCCTTAAGTAAATTGACATATGATTACAAGAAGGAATTGAGGAGGAGGGAAATTCTAACCTACAGAAGAAAAAATTCTTAAGCCCCCCCATCACAGCCTAATACTCCTCTTCCATTAGCAGAAAAGGTGGCTCCACCACCTCCATCGCCGATATGTGAGTTTATTTCTAAGCCAACTGCTACATATGACATTCAATTGAATGTAGATGTTTCAAGCATGTTTGGAAAACTCAATATGACAGTCCCAGTGACAGAGATGTGTAAGATCCTCCCATCATGTTGAACACTATGTATCTCGATCGGCCAAGGGACAAGAACCCTCCCTTCTATCTATCGTTAGGCATGATTGGACTCCGTTTGAACAACCACATGCTTGATTTAGGGGCCTCAGAAAATGTCATGTCATTGAAGGTAATGAAACATATTGGTTTGAAGACAACCTGTCCTTATGGAAATGTGAGTGGAATTGATTCCAAAAAAGTCAAAGTTCTTGGGGTATGTGAGGACATTGAGGTTTTCTTGATTGATTTTCCACATATCAACATTCTCATGGACATAGTAGTGATTGACGTTCCATATTCTTGGGGGATTCTCTTATCTAGGAGCTGGTCTATTGATCTTGGGATTTTCCTTAGCATGGATCTCACCCATGCACACATTCCTATGGGAGATGACACTTTTCAGATACTATACAATCAGGAGAAAGATGATAGACACATGATGGATCTTGATGGTCCTGATTATGACAACGAATGCGATTATGATGTACTCCCACAGACCATTGAGTATGATCCATCCGAGCTACCTTTTATGCAGGGGGACTCCATAGAAATGCTTCTTCCATGGAAAGGTCAATACAAAGACAAACTTGAAAAATACCATGGGAAGGAACCCGGGTCTATCCAAATTTTGAAGAAAGAAGATGAGAAACATGAAGAAATCATCAAAGATACAGTCCACACAGAGCCTCCATACAATGATAATACACCTTGTATCGATTTCAATGAAGGAAGTCTTGTGCTTATGTGGGACAAAATAAAGGGCAAGCCCAGATACAAACATAAATATAACAATTCATGGCTTGGCCCTTACATCATCAAGAATAAGTCTGATAAAGAAAGGTACTATCTGATAGCATTAGATAGGAGAAAGATGCCACTACCAATAGATGGGTCTCTTCTTCAACCTCACATCCAAGTCACATGACTTCTTCAGGGCCCACACCCCAGGTAAGTAGGTAAGTCATTTTGATTCCATACATTTGCATCTTGATTACTCATAGTAGTTTAGGTGCATTTCATTTTCATTTTTCTCTACTTTCACTATTGATTTCATGCTTAGCTTATAATTTATTAAAAAATGTCAAAATTTTCTTTTTCTAGCTTAGTTGGTTTTGATTATGATCATATGAGAACAAGGATGACTAGGCCATCCTACACTTGAAAGTTTGATGTTTCCTTGTAGGCACAATTCTACAAGGAGATGCTGCAGTTCTCATGCACTTTACGACGAGCACATGTCCCCAAGGAAGAGCCAGATGTTATCCCCGTTTTGTGGATAACTAAGGAGGTAATGTCTCGAGGCCCTTAGGTTTCAGATATGTAGTGTCGAGAGAATACATGACCAACAATACCCTTTTTCATAGATGGAAAACCCACTCACCACCACATATGGTCACAATTTTGCAGATTGCATCCACCACACCAGCTGGCTTCTGGAAGGAGGTGGGCCTTGCTCGATGAGGTACAAGTCAGTATTATGGTGAGCATTATTTCAATATTTAATCCATTTGATTATGTTGTATGTTAGATTTCTCTATATTTCATGATATATGCTTGGACAGTATGCCTTTTGCACTGCTTCAACTTGGTGGTTGACATTGTTCCCTAGTAAGTGGTTTTCCTTGGGGATGGGTTTGCTACTAGGAACTCCCTTGATGAGCCATCATACCCTTCCTGACCATACTTACCACTTTCCATCATTATTCTCCTCCATTTCCTTATCTCTTGGGATTTTAGGGTGTATTGACCCAAGAATGGGTTGTCCCTCATTCTCTGGGAAGAAGGGGATGAAGGCCCAGAGGGGTTGGTGTTGGGTAAAAGATAAAAGCATTATATAAATCTTCGAGATGCTTCACCTAGGGATCACCCAAGAAATAAATGAAATGCTTATCTTTGAGTAAAGAGACCCACAATATAATAAAGAATTCTTAAAAGGTTAGTTGAAGGATATGAGGTCTCATCACAAGCTGATCTATCGCGTCCATGAATATCTAGTGGAATGACATTACCATTATCTGGTCACCAAACATGGTAATGGATCTCAGTTGCATGGATGAGAAAAAGGGGGTCTCATCATGACCCACCCTTCTCATTTCAACTAGGTGTTTGTGGGTGACATTGCCATCATCTGGTCACCACGCCAGGGCAGTGACCTTCAACCTCTCCTTATTCTATATTGAAAGAAAATAAAGAAAGAAAGATAAAAGGAAATTGATGGGCTTGGAAAAAGTGCATTACGGACGAAGGTACCACACGCCCTCTACAAAGGAACCCATGAATGAGACACTACGACCCCTTATATGTCATGAGCCCTATTCCTATTGAGTCTTGACCCCAACCACTTCATCCACTTTACATGGCTTAGAGAGGGATCTCTTGGAAACTCTCCTTGACCTAGAGAAAGATCTACCCAAAAGGACACCTTGTCAACCTTCCCATATTCAAGCTTGACAAGTCGCATAGTGTCTTTGAGCAGTTAATTTTTTGATATAGTGATCTTTGATGCACATGCTTAGATGGATTATTTATTGATTGGATTCACTTATCATGATGTTATAACTTGAGATCCTTGGAGGGCATGCTCATTTGTCTTTGCAGGACCTAGTCGGTGGACATTTTTGAGAGAACAAGCCTAGCTTGGGCTTCCATGAGGCTACAAGCCCGGAGGTTGGATGTCAAAGGCCTGCATTCCGGATGAGAAAGATAACACTTTGAAGGCCTTGATGATGACTTGGACAACATATCCCAACCCTCACTTGCCAAACGATTTTCCTATGAGGGGAAAAACATTCTCTTTTGACCTTGATGTAATGTGTGGGGGGTTAGGGCTTGGTGGTGAGGTGCCACTCATTTGACACATGGATGTTTTGAGGAAAAGAGGGTCTTCACCATGATGAGAGTGTTTAGATGCTTGACATGTGGCATTTGGAGGCCTACCCATGCTTCTCCAACACCAATGCCTAGCGCCAAAACGTCCCCTAAAGGGGTGACGTCCTAAGGTTTTATTTTTGCAAAAAATGAAATTTTAAGTGAATTGTTTAATATTACTTTTTTAAGGGGGAAAGATTAGGGCTGATGACCCCTAATATTGTGGTTTACCCCTTAATTTGTGGACAAGTCACCTTGGTGACATTTTGTATAAATAAGAGATCATAAGATCTCATTTTAACATAACTCTCCCTCATTGTGAGAAGTATTGGTCTGAAATTTTTGCTATCTTTGGCAAGATTGTCTCTTTTAGCTCTTGTTTATGGCTATCTATTGATGAATGGTTGGTGGAAGTCTAGCACTATCCTTGGAAGGCTTGTCTTTTTCTCTTATGGTGGATTATCTTAGCATCTCTCTTGATCTTGGTATGGTATTTTACTATTATGATATCATTTTTTCAAGTCAAGGATTGGTGTGCTAGGAACTAGGTGGGAAGCATAAGGGAATACACCCCCACCATAGTATTCATCATTTTATGCTTCATCTCATTGATTTTACAAGGGTTTTCTAAGAGAAGTATAAGGGAATAGACCCTCTTAGCTTAAACCCTAGATAGAGAAACTTGCCTTGCGAAGTAAAAGGGATTGCACCGCCAAGGAGGTAGCTTCTTGTTGGAAGCCAACTCACTTTTTCCTATCGTCTATCAAGCTGCCTACACTAATGTTTTACGAACATCATTTTTTTTCGTCGCAATTTTCAATAAACGACATTTTCATTTTTGCGACATTTGCACATTTGTCTTCGTTAAGTTTTCACGACTGTAAGCGTGAAAACTTCTGCTTTCAAAGTCATATTTTGATCATTATTTAAACTGTCAATATCTCTTATGTAGTTATGCTATTGCGCTCACCTTTTATTGATCATTATACAACTGGCTAGATCCTCTAATCAATTCTCATACTTCGATTGATTGTATAACTTGGTTTTATTGAGTTTGTAAGGCATTTAGCATTTGGATTTGCACTTTATATGACTTGCCTGATCATTGATTCTATGAAAGTGCATAGGGGTTATGATTAAGTCTTTTTATATATATGATATGATCCTTATGTTAATCTTTTCATAACTTTTGTCTTATCGACTATATGAATATTGTTTGGCGCCTTGGTTAAACTTTTTATACATTGGAGCATAGTTCATTTTGGGTTTTGATTTATATATCGGATGTTTAAATACTATGGCATAACGTTTGTGCACATTGGTATACACATTTGATTTCATTAGTTCACATGACTCGATGGATGAACTACTATTATCATTTGAACAACTATGTGAATCGGCGGTTGTACTTTGACCATCATTGTTTTTCATGGCGGTAAATAACTCCACCACCTTCGCATGCTTGCATTTATGGCTATCCCTTTTGCTCGTTCGTTGCTGTTAGCTCAGGTAGCTCTGCTCCTGTGTGTGTTGGTGAATACAAACCCTTCGTTTACCATGTGTTCGACTCCATGGCACCAGTTGTTCGATTCGAGCCCAATGACAATCAAGCCCTGTTAATGTTTGACAATGCCCGCCAAGATTTGGAAGACAATGGGTGGCTACCCTTTATACAATGATTTGAGGGTTTTAACCTTTGTGTAGCACGACAGTTTGCCGTAACCTTCGATGGATGTCGAGCCAAGGTGGGCGATATACAATTAGAGATCAATGAGCAGTTTATCAGTCTTGCCACATGGTTACCTGCTTCAGGACAATGTTGGTTTAAGAATTGCAAGGTCGAGGAAGTGCCATGGACATTGTTGTTTCAATCGCGCAAAGTCAACTCTTGTGACAGAGGTATGCCCATATCTATGCTCAAACCACGATGGCACGACTTATTAATGCTAGTCAAGCAGTTCGTGACCTGTGAAGGTCGATACGGACTTGTGTTCCTTTATCACCTGCGTTTGCTGATGGTTTTTATAGGGTATCCTCTAAGCATGCCTTTCTACTTTCATCGTTCCCTGTATAAGATGTCGAAAAAGTTTAAGAGGCAGAAGGCTGAAAACAGTCTGTTCCACCATGGGCTTATTAAGCTCATCGTCGTTTATCATTTGAGTTTGCATGGTGATAGTTGGAGGGCTTTCATCGCCCGTAATGGCTTTGAAGACTCCGACCCTATACAGGTTGATAAACCTGTGGTAATCGAAACCAAGGCAGAGCTGCCTGTACCCTTACACCTCCTACTGCCTAAACCCTCCGCTGACCCTCCTGTTGACTTACCCGACACTGTAACTAAGAGTGCAGAAGCTATTAAAAAGCCTATGAGCAAAAATCCCAAGGAAAACCTTACTGCTAATGCCAAAGGGAAAAGGAATGCCCGACTCATTTCGAGAATGGCCAAAAACAAACCAAAACCCTCTGCCGAGTCCGACCCTATAGTTCTGAGTGAGGATTCCGATTCTGATGTTGAGCATTTTCTGGCCAGCGAATACCCCTACTCGCAAGGTTTGTGTGCCGAACCCCCTTTTGATTTTGTATCAAACCTTCCCCCCTGCCTAAAGAACGACCCTGACTACCCGTGTGTTGAATTGCCTTGTGAAACCCTCAGTCATTTGCCCAAACCCTCGCCTGCTCTGTCTAAACCCACACAGTCACCCTGTGACCAATGCAATTCATGGTTAGAACGATATTATATTGATGTTCTGATACTCCAATCGAAGATTCAATCATTGGAAGATCAGATTGCAGTGCTAACCAGTCATAGAGCCAAGCTCCAAACAACAGATAAAAAGAAAAAGACAACCGGCTCAATCTGGTTCAAAAACGTGGAATCAGCCACGACTGTTGTAAATTCCAAGCTGGCATAATCAAGCAGTCTCGTCGCTACACAGGTGAATTCGAATTGCATGGGATTTGATGGACAGTTTAGAGGATATTTGGATGTTTTAATTTTATTTTAGTTTCCTAGTTTAGACAACTTTGGGATATCTCCCAGATTTCATGTAAACAGTTTTATAACTTCCACAGGGAGGTTTTACCCTGTGGAAAACCTATAAATACTTATTATT
>SNQJ01S0019815.1:0-20692 GCA_010110895.2 Picea sitchensis
ATTTTATCCTATAGAATTTGGGCGAATCATTTTTAAAATAGCGAATCTCAATTTTGGAAAAACCATGGAAAATTAGCCCATGAGCAAAATTTAGCCCCTAAAATCATCCCTAAAAGAGTCACTGATCAATGGGGGTATTTTCCTTATTGCATCTTCAGACCCTTGGTATGGAGATATACTTATGTATCTTCAGACTTTAAATTTCCCATGTTCTTCTTCTTGCGATGAGTGTTGACGAATACACCATCAGGCGGGGAACTATCTTATCATCAATGATACTTTATATCATTGAGGCCTAGATTGGATTCTCCATCGTTGTATCACTCAAGAAGAGGCGGAACTTGTGTTGATTTGTTTTCACATAGGATCATGTGGTGGTCACCTATCTAGGTTGGAAACAACCTAGAATATTCTTCACGCTTGATACTTTTGGCCCTCGTTGATAAAATATTGTGTAGAGGAAGTCACGAAGTGTCACCCATTTCATATATTCTCTCGGAAGATTCGGGAACACCCTTCTCCCATGTTTCCATTTATTGTTGTTGGTCATTTCACCAAGTGGGGGATTGATTTTACTACATTCCACCCAGTTTCAACTAGCGGGCATCACTATATCATCGTAGCAGTAGACTACTTTACTAAGTGGTTTGAGGCTATGTCGATGTTCTGCAATGACGGATAAATGACTAAAATTTTCATTTTTAACCAGTTTGTAGCCAGGTTCAATATTTCGAAGGCGATTTTCACAGATCATGGCAGTCACTTCCAAAACAAGATGATGTCCAAGTTAACAAAAAAAATATGTTTTAAGAGAGAACATTCGTCACCTTACTACCCACAGGAGAATGGTCAAGTGGAGGCTGTTAATAAATCTCTCAAGACTATTCTTCAATGAAAGATTAATTCAGCCAAGTCGAATTGGAGTTTAATGTTGTACTTGGCACTTTACGCTTATTGAACCTTGGTCAATACTACTACCATCTTTTCTCCTTTCCAACTCATTTATGAGATGGAGGAAGTATTTCCCATAGAGTGCCAAATCCCTTCTCTTAATTTGGCAGTGGAACTACTTCCTGACACTACTCCACTTAAGGAGCATCTTTTATATCTCGAGGAAATCGATAAGTAGTGTTGAGATGCAGCCTTGGACAACGAGACTCACAAACAATGTGTCAAGTGTCATTAAAATCGGTTCATCCACCCTTGAGTTTTCTTCAAAGGCAATCTTGTCCTGGTCTATGACCAAGATAAAGATCCCTTGGGGGCAGGAAAATTCAAACCCACGTGGTTTGGAGAATTCATTGTTAAGAACGTTTTAGAAAAGGGTTCCTATCAACTGGTTGATTTCGAGGGTAACACTTTATCGGAGACTAGAAATGGGCCCTAACTTAAGAAGTATTATGCTTAGATCGGTTACTTGGGAATGACTTCTTGTATATAATGTATAGCTTTATTTATAGAGTCTTGTCTTTTTGTTTTAATAACATGTAGTTTATTGTGTTTCTTTTCACTGTGGAAGATGTCAAGTGAATCTGAGGTCTATGTTAGGTTTGCATATGGTGGTAGTCAACAAACTTGAAGTCTTTTTTCCATAGCTTGGGTGATATTTACACCATTTGGTCATTTGATTTCTTCTAGAGGTATTTTTCTAGGCGAAGCAACCAATAATTTTGTCGAATACAATGTCGTAATAGAATTACTACGTGATTCCTTATCACATGGTATTTCTCACCTCTAGGTTTATCGAGATGCTCAACTGGTCGTGCCTCAATTAAATGGAGTATACCATGTCTACAATCCCACCCTTCATCGATGATTCCTTATGGTACGTCTCTTAGAACACTATTTTGATTATATTACTTATATTCATGTTCCTAGGAGATGCAATCAACTAACTGATACATTGGCTAATCATGTATTAGATTGGCATATTTCTCACACATAAAAGTAAAAGCACACACATACATGAACATGTAAACACATTTGTACAAAAATTTTATCCGTAAGGAAAAAAGATGTATATAGATAACAATGCGTTCAAAAAATAATGGCATAAGTACAAAAGTGGGCCATAAGGCCTCAAATAGAGCCAGTATACATCGTTGGGCTCAATTCCTCACTATATAATAGAGTAAAAAAGGTACTCTTGTCACATATCTAGTCCCGTACTAATTATGTCCTAGGCTTATTGGCCCTAGTATAATTAACTACGACATTCGCAAGATGCCATAACAGTTGAACCCAAGTCTTGGGTACCCCTACAACATGTGGTTGCATGGCTAGGGGAAGGTCCTCTATCTCTTCCATCAACACTGCATGAGTGAGAGTTGTCAGGTTCCTATCTACTCATTGCAATACTCTATCGTCCTCTCCATTTGGTAGTCCTCCTACAACTACTAGTACTCCTGCTACTACTGGTATGGAATTTTCTCAAGGATGACACCTAGTCTTGTTGAAGTCGATTGGTCATAACGGTCCCACATCCGTATATGACAAATCATTGAGTTAGTAATTTGACATTACCATAAAAAAGATAACATTTAAAATTTTAAAAATAAAATAAACTTTAAAATGTATTTTCCTATCTCTATGTGCTCCTTACCAGGGAGCATATGCATATCAGGATCCCTCAGGTAACTGATCCCTGTGTAGAGGTAGTCCTCGATCACAATAATTTGACCGACCCACCAATAAATAAAAAATAGTCAAATGCCTCATGTAATCTCCCCACACCCTGTCGAGGTAATAAATATTCCCACCTGCATAATGTCGGAAAGGAGGCAATATGGCCTCATACTGTCTCCCACAGGATAAGGCTTGGCACTCTCTCAAAAACGAAAGTGCACAACACGGTCCCGAACCTGAATTTCTTGTGTATTATTCTTCGAGAGTTAGTCAATTGTTTTTTCATATATGTGAACATTGTAGTGCTCCAGTAAAAAATGGTGGTGTCTAGACACTAAGCTGCACAATGAATCTATGCATGTGAATCCTAATCAGGTGTTGTGGATCCCATGATCGACCCAATCATGTAAATTACTATTTGAATATTGAGGCTTGTGATCTTATGAATTAGCACCTGAAATTCTACTTTCTTAGTGCCAACCTTGCAATACATCCCAATGTAATCTTCTATGTTGGATGGTCTTGGAGGAAAGGTCCTCGAGTTGATCAGTTCCCCACTACTGGAGAGGTCGGTCAAAAAGTAGATATCCTTCATTTTCAGAGTCAATGATTGGCCCTCTACCATGAAGGCCTATGCATCTGAATGTCGATATTCTATCATATGGTTCAGTATCCTAGGTCGTGCCCTCATGAATGGACACTGAAAGAATTTCCACATACCACACTACTTAAGCATGGAAATGGCCCCTGGATTCTCCTCTACCAAGACATCTAACTCCACATTTTCTCTCTCTCACCATTGAACATGCATCCTACTGCAAAACGTTTGTGAGGTTATTTCCTTGTTTTCATATTTTTGAAAGTTTAAGGAGATGTGCGTAGGATGTATCTAAGACAGTCATGTATGCATGTGGGCTAAGTTTTACTTTTCCCGTGTACATATGTGTGTTAAGCATGGAAAACCCGCGTACACACATGCCCAACCTTTTTACTAGGGAATGTACCCTATAAAAAATAAAATAAGCAATAAATAATTAATGAAAAGGATGAGAGAGGGCATTTGTACTTACTTGGTTCAGGTTTGAAGATCGTCTGCCCATCGTAGCTCCCTGAATTTGTATTTTAAAGAAGAGGGTTTTTTGGCCTTTTGGTTATTTTCCAATTTGCAATGGTTAAAATGAGTTGTCCACCTCTATTTATATAATTTTTTGGCTCTTTTTGCCCGAGTTTGGTTCTCTTTCTCCCTATTCTTGGCCCAGTGGGTACTTGAGTTTATTTTTGTGAGATTTGTGGCTCGTTCTAATGAACTATTTATTTCGGTTTGGTGTTTTTGTGAGACGGGTTGCACTCACATCATCCCATCGTAAAAAACAAATTAAACATTTTCATATAGCTTACATTCTCATCACCTTTCATCTTGCATATTGTTGATTTTTTTCTCTTTTCCATAGGATTGATCCCACCGAAGTGCGAGACATAACCTTCTATGTTTCTTTAGAAGTGTCGTAATTAGGTGGTAGAGTCTTCCTCTACATGGATGCCATAGGTAGATCCTTTTCTACATTTTGGTGTCCATGCTATTAGTTTTTTCTATAGGCTTGGGAGCCCTTTTAGTCCCACCATGATTTTATATCGAAGCCCCATTCTTCTTCATCTTTTTTGGCTCATACTCGAGGGACTCTCTATGAGCATGGTTTGTTGTCTTTCAGGCTTGCTTAAAATTTAAAAGAAACATATAACGAGAGCTTAGTTATTATTTTCAGTCTTGTTTGGATTACTTAAGAAAATAATCTCCCCTGGAGTCTTTTTTAAGCCCTTTTCAGACTCTCTAAAATTGAAAAGATTGTCGAGTGATCTTGTTTCCCTTCACGCTCTTCAAACTAAAATTTGAAGGCACATATGTCTAGTGGTAGTTTACCCATTTTTTGGTTCGGAGGGTTAATTTACAAATAAAGGTATGCCCTAGGCAGTTTGGTTCACTAGGAGAGTATTCTGAGGTGTAAGTTTAACCCTTTTTCTAGCCTGAGGGACTAAAATTTTGAAACAGGTCCATTCTCCATTTTGGTTTATCTCTTTTCCAGGCTTTAGAGATTATCTATGAAAAAGGAACCCCCTCGAAGTCCATAGTTAAGCTCTTTTCAGACTCCCTAAATATGAAAATATCATCGAGTGACCTTGTTCCTTTCACACTCATTAATTGGTCCAGAAGGAATATTTATTTGGCATAAGTTTAACCCTTTTTCCGGCCAATAGATTATCCAAGAAAAAGGTACACCTCGGGATACATGTCTCGCCGAGAGAGTTCTCCTAAGTTATATTTTATACTTTTTCAAGCTAAGGATACGAAACTTATAAAAAGGCTATGATTCCATAGTTAATCTCTTTTCAAACTCCTTAAAATTGAAAATCTATCCAAGTGATATTGTGTCAGTCACACTCGTTAAAATGGTTTTGAAGAGATGTCCTTTCGGTCTAATTTTAACCATTTTTCGAACCAACTAGACTAATTACGAAAAAGGAACACTCTGGAGTCTTCTTTCAGAGTTTTTCAAACTCTCTAAACATGAAAAAAAATCGATCTTACCTTATCTGGGCTCGTAAAAATTCACATGGAAGGAGTCTTGTTGTGTCATACTTAATCGCATCGCATGTTTCATCCTTGCATCTTTGGCCTAATGTCAACTTCATGTTTCTATTAACTGAACTTTCAAAGCATTCCTTAAATGCAAGCCTTGTAGCACTTTTTCCCTCGCAATCTGACACCTTGACCCATGGAGGAATTTTCCCTAATGTCCTTATCCTGCAAATGTCTCCTTGCACCGAGCATAAATATGTTCCATGCGCTTGGAACTAGTTTTCTTTCCCATGACACTTGTTCCTCCTTTCTAACATAGCATTCTTTTATTCTTTTTCAAGCTCGTTAAAAATTTGAAAAAAAAAAAATCCAAAAACAGGGGACAAGATATACATTCTCTTTTATTGACAGAAATATAATCTCCCTTGGAAAAAGCACATCCTTTAGTTTGTTCTCCAAGAATTGGGATCTAGTATGACCTTAGGAAGTTGTTCTCGTTACATAAATTTGTGTCCTCCTTTGTTTGGTTACTCTTCCAAACATATGGAGATTTTTTGGTGCCTCCTGTATCACAAACTTATGTCAATAATATGTTTCCTAAGTTTCATCATTTTGTCATGGTTTTTTCCAAGGGAAGTTTTATCTAACCTGAGTTGGCCATTCTGTAGTAGATCTCTTGACTTTCATGAGTTGGCCATCCTAAGAGTCCAGTCAATTTGGGCTTCAAAATCAATGAAGTCCTGTTCCTGGTGATCGAGATCCTCCAGTATTTCCCCGATGACATGTTGAATACCTCAGGGTAGTGATTCTTACACTACTATTGTACTCCTACCTGAGTTTCAAATATCTTGAAATTGTTTCTCGAGCTATGAAGTCCTCATATCCATCCACAGGCATCGATGTTGCTTGAATATGCATAACATATTGTACTTGTATATCTTCAAATAATCTTAATATGTCGATCCAATGTGTATTGTTCGCGGCTAAACTTTGTACAAACATTCATATTTTTTCTCGTAGTCATATATGACATGGATTTGCAATGTTCATTGATTGGAAGACATGCTTAGTTCATCCCAAGCATGGGTATGCCCACCTTGGAGAGATTATCATTATTTTTCATATGACACACTCATGAATACTTGTCTTAGGCTCACTCAACTTCATGCCTTCCCAATGTGTAAAGATATTGTAATGTATTTTGGCAATCAGTTTATCTTCTAATCTCACACATTATGGGGCATTTGTTATAGTCCAAAATTCCATATATGTGCATACAAGACATTGGCCCATCCATTTGCATACTTTGTCGAAATATTGTTGAGGCTTCCTTCTAAAACACCCTTTTTTGGATAGTGTACGCACCATAATGCAATAATAGTCTGTGTACACACGCATGTTTCATGTTATTTATCCCGCATACACACTCATGTTTCATGTTATTTATCCTGCGTACACACGCGTGTTGCATGCTAGTTAGCTCGCATTTACCTCCAAAATTTGCAAAAAATATAAAATTGCGAGGAAATCAACAGAGTTTATAGGATATGGAGGGTTTCATAACCATTTTACCCCTTTTATCCCGTCCCCAAACTGAATAAGAATATTTTTCTCATATAAAAAGAGGTCTTGGGGATTCATTTATGAAAATGAACAAGAGAATAAGAAAAAACTGCCAAAATCCCTTCCCTTTCTTAGCCCAAGATTTGCATCTCATTCTGAGTTTTAGCCTCATCTTCCCCCTCCAACCTTTCTCCTTATGCAACCCTTCCTCCTTCCCTTGGTGATATGTTGGTTGTGAGAAGATAATGTGGGATTGATTCACTTGGAGCCATGACAGAGGAGACCATACTTGGTTTGTAGAGTGGTCGCCAGCAAAGGTTGTAACCATTTTTATCTTGAATTTGAATAAAAGAGATTATCCTTGTCCCAAAACCCTATGTTTACATGTTCTTGTTAATTTGATCATTCATAGATATGTTTATACTTTTTAAAGTGATTATTAGATATTGCATATGTTGTTTCATTGTATTCCTAGCCCCTTGCAGGTCATCTTTGGGAGAAGATCTATGATCTAGGAGGCAAAAACAAGCGAAAGAGGTCTACACCAACCACAAGGAATGAAGTTGCACTATGTTAGCACTAAGAATCACTCTCATATTGGAAGAGGATAAGCCCAGTACCCATCAAAATATTTGTGAATGTAAATGAGTGATTAAAGGTCAAATGGACAAAACTCAGAATAAGAATGTTTTAACTCAGAATTATAGGCTAGCATGTATAAAAAAAATGAGGTATTGATTAAATTCATTCATTGGTTTGTGGTAAAAGTGAATAGGAGGAAGAATTAGTAAGGATGGTGGAAAGGTCTACTATTAACATCAGGTCTTCGAGCAGCCAAGAGAAGAAAAACTCAGTCACAAGAAATCCTTGAACTTAAAGTTTATGAATACTAAAAAACATTCATAGTAGCATTATAATCAAACATTCATTATAATACAACCACATCTCATAAGGATCATCCAAATATGAGTATTTCAGTATAAGAGGCAAAAATATGGTAAAAGGAAACTGACTTCTATTAATCAAAATGTCTCAAGTCCAATACATAACTAGAGAATATCTTTACTTAGTCAAAATATTACAATCATGGAGCCCTGATCAACCATTCAAACCTCTCTAATAATTTAGATGATGTATTTATAATCAAAAGAGGAAAGGAAACAACTAGAGGTGTGAGTTGGAATTCCTATCCTAGGATTCTCCAAAACAACTACAATTCTAACACCTGTGCTAACAGATATTAACAAACTACTACAATTTAGGAGCCATGTTGGCAACCACTCCAACAAGAATTAAATGGCATATCTTGTATCCTAGGTGCATTCTTCTTCAGTTACAAGTGTCCTCCAATGCTCGTATGTTTCTTCCATGATGCCACCTGTGATCCTTTCTTCTCTCCTCATCATCAAAAATCAGGAAGGAGTCATGAATTTGAACCTTTAACTGTGATGACCAATTCGTAGCGCCATTTTGTAGTGCATTTGGTAGCCAATTCTGTAGTTCCCTTTGTAAAAAAACTCTACATATTCTATAGCGCTTCCTATGCAACATCTCTGCAGATTTTGTAGCGCCATCCCTTAAATAACTCTGCTCTTTCCGTAGTGCCACTCTTGTGTAACGACTCTGTTGTTTCCATAGCGCCACTCTAGAAATAGCTCTGCAAATTCGGTAGTGTCATCCATAAAATAGCTCTGCAGATTTCGTAGCGCCATTGTTAAGTTTGGCTAGGAGATTTCATATCACCTTTGGTAGCACAATTGTAGAACATCTTCTATAGACAATTCTTTAGTGCCATCGTGCTACGAAATCTCTTTGTTTTTTTTGTGTGATGTAATCAATTCTTCAAAAACACAAAAAAAATTAGTTGATGGACTAGAAGCCTGTACATGTCTCTATAGGTAGAAAAACCATATTTCCTTGATCATTTCACACTTTCAAAAAGAGACCACCCACAAAAATGGATATGTCATCCCCCAACTACTTCATCAATCTAGCACTCCTCCTTGTTGCAGGAGAACTTCCCTCTGTCATAGCAACATCTTTTTCCTTTGCAGGGATATTCCTCTTAACGGCAGGTTCATATCTTTTTATTGTAGCTTGTGTCAGAACATTTAAGTTCCTATGGGCCATTTCATCCTTAAAATGATGCAATTCCTCCTTGAGCTTTCTGTTTTGGGACTGAAAGATTTTGTTTTTCCTGTACAGGGTCTTAAGTTTCCTATGGAGAGGCATGGCTCTTCTTGCTTAAAACCTTGCCAGATCAAGGGTTTCATTGTACATGTCCATGATCTCCTTCATCTTTCTTCTCTTAGTCAAACTTTCTGCCTTCAAACAAGAAACTTATTTCCTAGCATCCCTGACTTGTCTAATCAATATTTTGAAAGTGGGATTACTAGGTGGAGTGTTGATGTTGATAACCTCCATAGATTTCTCAATGGATTTACCTTTATCTTTTTGTTGAACAGAGGCTTTGTCTATCACCTCAATAGGTTTCTCAATGCCTTTACCCTTATCTTTCTCTTTCCTTGGAACTGAAGCCTTGGGTAAGACTTATGCTTCAATTGTTTCCTTGTGAGTTGATGATCTAGTAAAAGGCTTCCTGATTCTGATCTTAGATGATGGAGAAAGTGACGGGAAATGAAGCTTCCTTCCCCTCTTGGTTGTGGTTTTGGTGGATGAAGGGACTTCTTCCAATTCAGGCATAGAAGGAGGTGAAAAATCTCTCTGTGGGGAGTGATGAACCTCCCTCTCTTCTTCTTCAATTTCCTTGGGGATTTCTTTGTCTTGAGTAGTGGGTTTGATTTTTCTCTTCTTGCCTGTTCTTGTTGGGGAAACACTACTAGATGGAAAAGGGCTCTACATCCTAGATTGAGGGGTAGAGGCTATATCTAGATGCATATGGGAAAAGACAATGAATTGTTCCCAAGTAATGTTACTTTTCTTCAACTCTTCCATCACCAACATCTTGATCAACCCAGAGTGGAAGAGACTAGTTTCCACAGCCTTGGACTTGTCTTGGACACTATCAGACATCTTTCCCATACTCCTATAAATATAAAAATGGATATTCATTGAATCCTTACCAGTGAAATGTAGCAAGAGTCTTATATGATATTGGTATATCATTTTAAACCTTCCCTCACATGTAAAATATCTCTAGATGTTCTTTAGCATTTTATCAAAGCCTTCAACTAGGTGGCTCCTATGCACTCCCTTAGAAAAATCATATTTCTAATAATCTGGTTTGAGGAAGTCCTTGGAAAAGGAAGCATTGAGGATCATGTATTTGAACCACCTCCCACTTGTGTTAGGTATCTCAGTGGTTGCTGCAATAGAGGCCTCGGATACCTCAAACTCAAGGTTTCCCACCTTGGTCTTAATGCCATCAAAATTTAATACAAATTTCCTTGCTACTTTAGGGTGTCCCCTCTGCATGTTTTGGAAAAAAGAGAGGCATCCAACCCTTTGGAAAACATCCCCGACCATTGGCTCAGCATCAAACAGGTGCATGTAAGAAGGTTCAGTCCTGACCACACTCCCTCCCTTGTAAGACTTCTTCCTTTGAGGTGTCTCCATGGATATAAATAGGGGATCAAAGTTTGTGATGTAATGCGGGGTAAAGGAACCAAACAGAAGAGAAAATCTATGAGAATTGGCAGTGGCTAATGGTAGCTCTCTCAAGGATTTTCCTCCAACTCATTTTTGAATTAACAATAGACTGGTCTGATGGCTTTTCTTTTAAAAATGAGAGAAATAAACTTTGAGGAAAGGTATGCATGGATGCACTGGTCAGTTTTATGCCACCATACAATGGTCATCAGATATTTAAAGGGTAGGGACTACTATTATCCTCATTGCCAACATATTTTGAGATCAAATGAAGGATGACACAGTGAATAAAGGAGGCTAATGCATGGATCTTGTGAATACAGAATATGGAACTAACAAATCCAAGGAAAATGCGGCACTAAGACAAGGGATCCATAGTGTAGTTTTGGTAGCGACTTTCTATAGCGTAGTGTGGACACAAGAGCCAAGTGAATGAATGGGAATTCAAGATTCTAAAGAAAAATGGTTTGACCTTAGTATATGTGAAATTCAGTTGGAAAATGGATATGGAGTCTGTGGAAGAAGAACTATAGATGCAAATGAATGAGAGAGTATGCATTCTACAGTGCCAGGCACTACCAAAAGATGAGGCATGTGTATCTTAACACTTTCTCATGCAGCTGAAAAGACTCACGAAATACATAGAGGTTGTGGCTAATGATGGAATATCTGCAACGATCTATGGACCCTCAGCCTCCAATGGAGCTCTAACAGTTGATCCCGTAGCGCAATTTGTATCTTTTTCTGAACTAGTGATTTTAGCAGCGTTGATCTTAGGCTGAAAATTTCAAATTGATAAATAGTTAGCAAGCTCATAATTGACCAAATATCAATATTCATTTTTAAATACAAGGGCACTAAAAACATTGGAAGATATGACATCAACTAATGATGTTGAATTATGGTAAAGGAGCATAGGACAAGGATGAGCTACATAAATTCCTAGTGAGTTGGCAGTACCCTTTTTTCAAATTTGATTTGACCCCCTTAACGAACATAGGGACAACATGGAAAGGATAAAGAGCATGAATGGATGGAGTGAATTGTCAAGTCGTTAGGATCATGGGATCGATAATGCTTTGTGTCAAGTCAAAAGATGAGTCAAAGTCATAAACCATAAAAAATGAACCTAGGCTAAAATCATATGTGTGGGCCAAAAAGGTGAGCAAAACCCAAGTCTTTATTTTTTTAGACTAACTTAAGAAAATCACAAAGAGAAGAATCAAGCAAACCTAAAGAATAAAGAACAAAAATTAAAACCTAAGGGACAAAATACCCATGACAACTTCATGTGATAACACACTCATTAAATATCTCTTTACTTTCTCTCTCATCACTTAGTTTAGATGGTTTTGGGGTATATTAAAGGTAGATGAGTCTTTTAATGGAGTCTTTTAAAGGTAGATGAGTCCTTAGACCCGGTTTAGGGGGATTTTCCCCAGAGAAAACCTGAATGACAAATAGATTCCCTCAATTGTTTGACTGATGTAGGTGGTTCTAAATCCATAATTACTACAATCTTGGTTAGATCTACTAGTAATCCCTGTTTGAAAACTAAATTTCCCAACAAAACTCCAAACAATGTGCAAAAAATACACTTCTTCAAGTTCAAAGAAATTTGACACCATCTACACCTATCCAACATTAGCTTGAGTACTTCTATGTGATCCTTCAGTAGACTAAACAAAATCTAATCATCCAAGTTCACTTCAAGGAAATTATGAATAAATTCCTTGAACGATGCAACCACTACTCTGGAAAACACCACAGGGGCATTCTTCAGTACAAAGGGCATTATTGTATATTGATAACTCCCCCACTATGTCGCAAAAGTAGTCTTGTGTCGGTCCTCCTGCACAATTTGTATTTGATGGTACCCCGAGAAACCATTTATGAAAGAGTAAGTTTCTTGCCCCCCTCTGTTCTTCAGTACCTCATATGTGAATGGTGTTGGGAATGGGTCATGTAAACATGCATCATTCATTTTTCACAGATCCACACAGATCCTAATTCCTCATGTCTTCTTTTATCGCACTACCATTAGACTGATCCAATCTGATTCCTCCATGGGTTCAATGATTCATTCATCCAACATTCTTTCTATTTCATATTTCACCTTTTCCTTGTACTCCTGATTTAAACTTTAAGGCCCCCGTCATAATAGATTAGCACCTGGATTCATTGGAATATTCATCTCACCTAAGTCCCCAGTTATCTCCTTCATCTTAGAAAATTTCATTGGGAATAGGTCTTCGTATTCACGCAACAAGTCTACAATATTCTCGATTGTTTCATAACTCCATTAATCCCCTATATGTGCGAACTTCAGATTCTTTGTCATCGGAATGTTCACCTTTCGTGTATTTATTGGTTGGGTGTATGTGGCGGATTCAAGTTCTGATGCTTCTACTAATTGTTCTCCTTCTGTTTCAAGTACTTTTACATATATGGGATATTATTCATTGTTCTCTTCCTTAGCCACATTGTATCACTCTAATAACTCATGGACAGTCATAGTATCCCTGTGCACACTGCAAACTAGTACCACCTCCATCGGCCCTTATTCTGAAAAGATATTAGTTCAAATATCCTATAGTGTTTCATCTATTGTCGGAGATTCATGTTCAAATGTAAATGTAACTTTGAACCTCTAAGCCAAATTGTCCCATCTTACTATTTCCCTGCGCATTTCCAATTCCAAATACCATTTCTTCATAATTGTGTCTAGTGTGTGTATAAATCTATGTGTCCATTCTTTTTCTAGTACTGAACTTCATAAATTCTTGCAGTGCTCCACATAACCTACAGGGTCATTCTCTCCTATATAATTTTGTGCAATATTGACTCCCTCGTTCCCAAACCTTATTTTCATTGGTCATTTGCATTATTCTAGCCTTTCATTCCTTCCTTGTGTGTCGGCCACCACCTAGATGGATTCGCTTTTAAGACAACATCTACTGCTAACAACCTTTGTTGTTCAGGTACCTGCAACTCAAATTACTTTACAAAAAAAATTATATCAGTTAATCCATCGTACATGGGTGGATCACATGTCTCTATTTGAATCCATCACAAGGATATGGTTATTCATGCACATCATCTAGTTGAGACTTCATGCATTATACGCTGCCAATGCTCTATACCTTCTTCATAATTTGATGCACACGAATGGATATTTCTCCAACTTAGTACACCATCTGAAGTAGGGTTGACATAATCATCCATTTGTACAGTCATGTTATATAATTTTTCAATGTCATTTCCTCTTGCTGAGTCTATGTATCTCTTTCCTTCTGTTGGGTCCAAGGGTGCAGTAAATTTCAAATATCCAAATTCAAATATCATCTCCCTCCTCTTCAAGTTAATGATCTCCTGGTTATCAAAATCCCATTCCAGTCCAATTCGTGTTGGATATTGTTGACTTTCATCCACAATCACAATAACCTCAAACTCTKCCACACTATGCACCCCATCTATGTTCACAAGAATTCCTATGAAACGACCAATTAGTACTATTTTGTGTTGATTCATGAGCCTTAACTGAATAGGATACCATACTAGCTTAGGTTTTCCCATCATCTCCCATGTCTTCTTGCGTAAAACATTCACATCATACCCCAAGTCCAGTATAACATTATCCACATCATACTCCCCACTTTGTGCATTGAATCTGAATTCTCCATTGGTCCTCTTCTTGTGTAGTACATGATTCACCACCCTTTGTGTGATGGGAGTTTCCCTTCCTCGTTTGCAGTGATCAATCATTTCATAGAGTGTACCAAGTGCAATTTCATCTTTCATTTTCTCTATACAACTCCTCAGGAATTGTGTTAGCGTGTTCACCTTTCAAGTTGGTTTCTCTAGAACAACATGATTTCCTACATGAGGCGTAGATGATGTTGATGCTCCCCAATCCTGTCCAAGTACCTATTTTATTACCCTCTAATATGTCTCTTTTTCTTACCAAGGATCAAAGGTTGGCATAGGCCATGTTGAATTCCTTACCCACTGTTGCACCTACTTTCATCCATTCATCATATCATCCCCCGTCTTCGCTCCTCCATGCGTAACAATTGTTATTCTAGATCCTTTGTTTCCTCTTTCGGTTGATTTTTTTGTGCATTTTGGTTTGGATTTTGGTTTTGGTTTCCTCTTTCCTTCCATTTCACAACTAGTCGAGGATAATATTCTATCACATGATCCAATGCTCTATAGTATGTCCATGTTGTACATGGATTCGAGCAGTCGCAAGCCAACTGTCTTGGTTTATTACAATTGTAACATATAATCAGTCCTCTTCCTCCTCTACCAAAATTCCCTCTACCTCGTCCTCTACCAAAATTTCCTTTGTTCCATGGATTAAATCATATTTGATTACTATATTGCATACCACCCCCTTCTACTGTGACATTCTCCTCCTGGATCCTGTACATATATGAAGTGCACTCCCTCATTAAGTCAGATGCACATAAATCCTTCTCTTCATGTCCAAATGACTTGCAAAAATTGAAAAACAAGTTGCTTGGTGTACTCTGATACTTCTATAGTAATGGACACTCAGTTGGATGATGTCCCCATTTCTTACATATCTCACAATATCCCCCTCCTTGTAATGGATTTGGTGCTCCAATTTCCAAATACTACGTGAATGTTGGCCATTCGTCCTTATGATGGACTTCGGTCCTACACTTGCTACACCAAACTTGATCTTGTTTCTCATTTCCTTTTATATGTTCATCCGRTTTAATTGTCAATGCAACCAACTGCGTCTGAAATTGYGCCATCCCTCCACTGTCTCCTACAGGGAATGATTCTAATTTAATTTGAATTTTCGGTGCCTCGKGATGCGACRCAACCTTATTTTGTATCAATTTCATACGAATGTGTGGTATAAGTCCCGCAATAAACCATTCTTGATGTTGTTGATCTGGGATCTGAAATGCCAACCTTCCCATCAGGTCCTTGAACCTTTGATCGAAGTCCCATATGGACTTTGTTTTCATCTGTTTAATATCCTTCACTTCTATAATGTACTACGATTGTGAATTTGGTTTCTTGAACTCTTTTTGAAATGCTTGTCTTATATCTGCTAATGTCCTAGCATGTCCTAAATGCATGGTACTATGCAGCTTCATGTACCAGACTAGCACACGATCTCTAAATGTTGTTTCCAATTGTGAAATATTCACAACCTCATTATGGACGTTCTTAGTGGCTCAAATTGTCTCGCAGACAAATAGATGTTGTTCTAGGTACTCTGACCCCACTCCCTAGAACTCAAGTAGTCTAAAAGTGTTTTCTACCCCTACCATGTTTCTTTGTGTAGTCCCTCCTCTTAGAGATGTTGGTTGACTCTGAATATACGCACTACTTCCACTGCTATGATTTCTACTACTTTTTCCTCCCTTGCTAATTATAAGAGCTTTTGATAAGTCTTCAACAATTATCTTTGATTGTGGTGATGCACATGGGGCTATGGATTCAACACAGGATCTGGTCTAAGTAGGACTCAATGACTCTTCTATCACTGGACTGGAAAGAAACTCCTCTTCTTAGCCTCTTATATGTGGTATTTCATGATTTTTATTATTTATCTAGATGGATTTCGGTGGCCTCCCAAATATTGCAACTGGTTGTTTTTGGTAGTTTTCCAGTTTGTTTCTAGTTTTCGGGTCCTCGACTTCCAGACTCGTTTTGAGGCCCTAAACAACGTTTTTAGGGCTCTCCAAAATCATCCTATTAACTAAGTTAGGTTCTAACAGCAACATGTGTAGTCCTCAAATAGACCTTTCCAACAGGCTATTGTGCGCCTGAAATGGAGATCGTATGCAAAAGTTATGTCCCCAGGAAGTTGATGTACTAACTTACACCAACATGGCCCACATGACTTTTGGTACTTCATCTCCTAGGGTTAGGTTTTTGGATTTCTATGGTTTTGGCATTCTTGATTATTGTAAAAAGGCTTGAAGAGCCTCATTTTAACTATCTTCTTGTGAATGAGTGCACCGGTCACATCTCTTCTAAGAGATAAGCCGCCACCATTCTAGCAAGCTTGTTTCCAATCTGCATTTTATAGTTTCATCATATTTTCTTATTGAATAGAAGACAATTTTACTGTATCTCCATTATTGTTCCTTGTGTTTATGTGTTAAGAATAATAATAATATGTATTCATTTTGTTCTACTCCTAAAATATGGATTAGTGGTATCAGAGCAGTCTGTTCCTTGTCGTTCTTAATGCATGTCACCGATGAGGTCAAGGTACAAACTATTGGGTCTCGAGCTTATTTATATTGAGGAAAAAATCTCTCACATGCCTAAGTGACCTCTCATTGTAGGAGAAAATAAAGACGACGAGACAGGAGATCCTTTCAAAAAAAATCTCGACAAATCCCTCACACAATAGAGGAACGAGATGATGGATAGTTTTGCACAAATCCTTTGATGGCTACCAACAGGAAACACATCTTCCTCGAGCGGAGGCACCGCCCCCTTCAAGGTATCAATAAACTTTGATATTCCTATATTTGAAGGTTAGATAGAAAAATATACTATAGAAAAATGGTTGAATCTTTTAGAAGGGTATTTTTTTGTCCATAACTTTTTGAACAGAGAAAATATTACGTTTGCACTCCTCAAATCTGTTCCACATGTCAAATATTGGTGGGAGACTTTCTATGAGAAAAATGAAACAAAGGAACCCTAATTATTTGCAGTCGTGGTCATCTAGGAGTCCTTTAGGGAGGCTATCAAAGAACAATACTACCTTGTCATAAGTTATGACGACCTATATACAAAATGGACCACACTACAGTAGGAAAGAGACCAAGCAGTGCCAGAGTTCACAAATATCTTCCATACCTTATGCACCAAGTTTGGTATCAAATATTTTTAGTGACATTTGGTGCTCAAGTATTATGGTGCTCTACATCGATACATCCAGGATGAAATGGAGTTTCTGTACATCTCATCCTTGGGTATGGCCTATCGATATTTCATCAAAATAGAGTAGAATATTAAACACAAGATGCAACAATTTGGTCCTGGGAACCCCTCACAAAAAAATAAAGGAAAGGGTAGCCACAACCCGCACAAAAAAGGATAGAGAAAATATTGACATCCTCAAGGAAACCAGTCTAGGTTGTAAGCAAAGAAGGACAATGAAAAGACAAATAAATATATCGGGATGTGGTGTGACTTCCATAAGAGCCCCTGGCATAACACTGGTGATTTTCGCTCAAAGAAATTGCTGGTGGCTGAGGTGAAATCCTATGAATCATATTCAATTTATGACTCTGAGTCAGAACCAGAAAATGGGAGACGGATCATTGACATGGAACCAAGTGCCACTGTTTCTACCACCAAGGTCCATCTCAGTGAACCAGATAAGACAGAAGAAGGAAAGCACCTCTTTCATTCATAGATGGGGGTAAAATGCACCCCGTTGCACTTTATCATTGATAGCGATAACCAGAAGAACCTCATCTCAGCAGAGGTCATCAAGCGGCTAGCCCTGTCGATGACGTCGCACTTGTAGCCCTACACCATTGGATAACTCCACCAAGGAAGTGATATTCACGCCAACCAATAGTATCATCTGTCATACAACATCAAGCCCTTCAAATATGAGGTATTGTGTGATGTTTCTCCTCTCGAATTTTTTAATGTTCTTTTGGGCCAACCTTATTTATGGAAACGTCATGGTGTATATGATTCTAGGCCTCGTAGTGTTATTATTACTTTGGATAGAAAATTGTATAGGATACCTGAGGCAGTCCCACCTAGTGTTATTTCCTTGATCTCTTCTAAGCAATGCAGGAAGGTCATCTCTCATACTGGGAAGTTTGTATTCTTCATGATTCACTCTCAAAGTGAGAGAAAKATTGCAACCACATCTAGGGCCTCCACATCTKACCTTTCCACACAGAAAAAGAAAGTGGATAAGGTCATGKAAGAATAAAAAKATATCCTCTCCTCACCTACTGGGGTACCTATGCACAGTCAGGTCAAGCATCCCATCGATATGACCATCGACGCATCGTTTCCCAATGGGCCAGTCTACCACTTCTCTTTGTTAGAGAATGAGGAGATCAAGTGATAGATCCAAGAACTAATCCACAAGGGTCACATATGCCCCAGCTCATTTCCTTGTGGGAGACCAAACGTGTCGATGAAGAAGAAAGAAGGGACATGGTGACTCTACATTGATTATCGGGCCCTAAATCAAATCACAGTCAAGAACCGATAACCAATTCCCCAGATTGACGATCTCCTTGATCAACTCAAGGGGGAAAAATACTTCAGTAAGATTGATCTGAAGTCTAGCTACCATCGGGTTCCAATAGAATAGATAGATGTATGAAATACCACATTCAATTCAAAAGAAGGTCATTTTGAATGGTTGTTCATGCCCTTTGGTTTGACAAATTTTCCAACAATTTTCATGAGTATGATGGATGACATCCTGTGACCTTTCACAAATACTTTTTTAGTAGTGTATATGGATGACATCCTCATATACAACAAGACTTGGGAAGAACACTTCCATCATATTCAGCAGGTTCTGCACACCCTGCGGCATCACAAGCTATATGCCAACTTAGAAAAATGCTCCTTCAGCATGGAAAAGGTCCAATACTTAGGCTACATCGTGGATCAACATGGAGTGCATATGGATATAGAAAATATCCATGCCATCTGTGATTGTCCAACCCCAACCACACTCACTGAGATTTGAAGCTTATTAGGCCTTGCCAATTTCTATCGCAGGTCGTGTTGGGAATCTCCCATATTGCATGGGTCCTCAAACAAGTAACCAGGGGTCGTGGTAAGGAAATTGTTTTCTGGGGCATTTCCCAACAACAATTTTTCAATGATTTAAAGTAGTGCTTGTGCTCATCCCCAGTACTTTCATTATCGAACATGCAACATCCCTTTGAGATCGAGACATATGCTTCAGACTATGTTGTGGGTGCATTTCTCTCTTAGCACGGCCACCCCGTGGCCTGCCATAGTGAGACATTATTACATGTTTTTTGTAAGTACCCTACTTACGAAAAATAAATGTACTCCATTTTGAAATCATGCCTCCATTAGATACATTACATTCTTTGGAAGGAGACAGTCATCCACATTGATCATAATCCATTGTAGTTCATGCAGAGACAAGGAAAATTGCAAAATGACCGCCATCAAAAGTGGTGCACATACTTGCAACAGTTCCACCTCAACATCAAGTATAAAAAAGGAAGTACCAATTGAGTCATTGATTACCTCATTCGACCTCCATTCCCGACACTCACCATGGTGCTAGAATCTTGCGGCCATGAGACCTTCGGATGGCCCCACCTCAATGAGAAAGACCCTGACTTCGCTACCACATACCAAATGTTGGGCGCAAACTCAATTGTCGTTAATTTCCATCTTCAGGATGGGTTTTTGTGTCGTCTGGGCCATCTCTTCAATCAATCAAGTGAGAACGTGAAGCTAATTTTGGAATCTCACTACATTCAGGTGGCAAGACACTTCGACATCGAAATGACAGTGGGAGTGTTGCATAAACATTTCTACTGACCAAAACTTCAACAGGATGTCAGCAAGTATAGCAGGTCCTGAACTACCTGCACTATTTCCAAACCGACCACTAAGAAACAGGGCTAGTACACCCCTCTTCCTACTCCTGACAGGCTATGGGAATCCATATCAATGGACTACATGCCGGGCCTTCCATCCACCAAGAGGGGAAATGACTATGTTTTTGTGGTTGTTGTTTGTTTTTCCAAGATGGCAGTTTTGGCCACCTGCAAGAAGAGCATCACAGCAGAGGCCAGTGCCAAGCTCTTATTTGAACAAGTGTGGGTACATTTTGGAATCCCAAAAACCATTGTCTCATATTGGGATAGTTGGTTCCTCAACACATTCTCATTGAGCCTCTAGTCACTACTAGACACCAAGCTCATCAAATCCACTTCCTTCCACCCCCAGACAGATGGTCAAACTAAGGTCATCAATCCAATGATCATGCATAAATAACACATGTACAATTCCAAGCACCCCCTCACATGGGATGAGATTCCTCCCTATGTTCAACATAGCTACAAATGAGCCCTACATAACTTGACCAACCATAGCCCCTTTTAGGTCGGACTGGGATTCCAACCATTCGGTCCCATGGATGTTACACTACATCTTGTGGCCACCCCGGTTAACTCATCACCTACTCCAACTGAAGTTGAAAAATCCTCTCGGTTCATTGATCAGATCTAGCACATCCTCCAACAGGTTCAGGATATTTTACAGAACTCCAATCCCAAGTACAAG
>SNQJ01S0019815.1:24333-45519 GCA_010110895.2 Picea sitchensis
TAGATGCTCACACAAGCATGATGATGAGAAACTTTCTCTTGTCAGTCAGGAAAAGAAGGGAAAGTTCAAGAATATTTCCAGTGGATATTCTACCTCTCAATACAACAAGAATAAGGACATGAGCAAAGTTAAATTGTTTGCATGTCACAAGTTTGGGTTATCCATGGAAATGTCCGAACAAGAATAAGGGTGGGAATGAAATGCAACTAGAGATAGCTATGTTGGAAAAGACTTAAATGGATGTGTTTTCCAATAAGTTTGAAGATACATAGTTCTTACTTGTTTCCCATATTTCCTTGGGCACCATATCAGCTGTTGCATGGATAATATATAGTGGAGCCACATTTCATATGATAGGAGCATGAAATTTGTTCAATATATTCATAGAGTAAAACTCATATGTGCATGTGGAACTTGGTATGGGAACCAAGTATGTAATAAAGGGATCTGAAAAATGCCATTCCAGATGGAGTCGAGAGGTCTATTGAGAGTAACAAATGTGTTATGGGTGCTAGAGCTCAGGAGGAGTGTTCTCTCAGTATCAACGATTGAGAAGAATGGCTTTGACATACTATTCCAAGCTAGACAAGTGTTGATCAAGCCCATAGGATCTATCTCAAGCATAGTATTTCTTATAAGATTTAGAGAGAGCTACTTGTATATGCTAAAGGGTCAACCTATGCGATCTATGGCAAGCAATAGAGTGACATAGGACAAAGAGTAGGTAGCTCCCAAGGTTGAGAATATCAAAGAGAGTTAGGTTTCAGGGTCAAGTCGGAAGGAGTAGCCTTCCAAGTCTGTCAAGGATGATTCATGGCACAATATGGCCATGCAGAATGCTTAAGAGAATAAGGCTTATAGGAGCATGATTAGAGGGAAGTATTCATACATGGGTCTGAGTGAGATGGCATGGATAGATTTTGTTTCAGAGGGAGAAACCAATTAGGTGGATTGGAGAGTAGCCATGGTATCATATCTAGTAGTGAAGATAGAGCTATGAGACACATTCAACTGGTAGAAGTACCCTCCTCACTAAGAAGGAGTGTCGATGCATGTAGCATTAGATAGGCACTTCCACATTGTCTTGTTTCTACATGTGAGATTCATCCAAATCCATTATACTTCTAAGTCTGAGACTTTACTTTAATTAAATTAATTATTTAAAGTAAAGTGTGTTTATTAGTGAGTTGAATTTTATTTAAGGAAATGTTTTAATTAGCATTAGTGAATTAAATAATAGTCGTTGATCTCAAATGAGTTGAGAAGTAATATCAACCTTCAATCACTTTGGAAATTAGGGTTAGTTCATAAATCAATATTATAAAACCAAGGTTAGGGTCAAGGAGAATAAATTTTCACATAGAGATAGAAAACAAGGGATTTTTCTAGTGTGGATTCATTCAAGAGTGTAGAAGCAAAGAAGGACTTATGCTTACACATTGTATGAGTGAGTGAGATCTCATAGGTATTGGGTGAATAATATTTCATCCAAGTTTTGAAGTAGAGAGAGTTGGATCACTAGGGACTGTGACTCAAGAATATCTTGGATAGGTGGAGAAGTACTTCCAACTTGTAACTGTTAGGATATTTAGACACTTAGGAGTTAGTTAAGATAGTCTAATATGTCGTTAGGTAAAAGTGTGTTTCTTTAGTGCATTTTGTAGTTAGGCAATCAAATTGGTCCGCGATATGTTCAGACATGGAGGCGTCAAACGACCTCCTTCTCTCCACTCGGTACCACTGACCATTGATACGTAAGCAACACCCGATTGGTCCATGATCTCTATTTAAAGAGCATGGAGGTCATTTTGATGATCGATTGTAGAAACTCTCTTGTAAAAATCTCCTCTGTAATCTTTTCTTTGCATTAATAAAGCTGCTCCAAGTGGGTGGGTGGTAAGTGGATGTTTCAGTGGGGATTTACTGATGAAAACATGATTGTGTTGATCTTTGATCTGGTTATGTGAGTGGTTACTGAAGGTGTTCATCCCTCATTTGGAATACGTGTTGTCGAACATGGTATCCCGAACTTGTTTGAAGACTAAGCTCTATTTGTAGGTCGAGGATGATGAAGCCGGGATTGCCTCATCTCTATTTTCTGTAATTTTGTACATTTCTGGGCTGAAAATTTCCATTGCATCCATAGCACACTTTTCATTCAGGGCACTTGGTTTCCTTTCCAGAAAAGGTTTCCGTTTATAGATCCTGACATTCTGATTGATCCAGAATTATAAAATCTGAATACGCATTTTAAATTTTTGCAAAGTTTGATTATTTCGGTTTGTGTTTTTTTTGAACATTCTTTTAGATCTGCGATATTCTGCCCATGCTTATGCGATCCTAGAAGCAAATCAAGAGCATAGGAAAAGTTAAATACTTCGGGTAAACTAACGGATCTAACCCTTGTTGTCATCGAGGAAAGCGAATTTTTTTGTGTGAAAAGAGTTTGTTTTGGAGCATGCTCTCCAAAGGAGACGACAACAACAACAACAACAACAACAACAACAACAATCCTCCTTCTGAACGGTACAATATGTTTTGCTAGATCAGTTGGTTAAAAATTGCCTTATTAAATTAAAAGGGTCTTGAGTTCAAGTCTCTCTCTTTTGTTACTTTTAGAAAAGTTCATGCTAAAAATTGTTTTTTTTTTTTTTTTTTAATATTTTTTTATAAAAGTGAATCACTATAGTAGCTTTATATTTTTATTTTAGAGTTATTTATTTTGCATGCCAACTTTTCTATTATAAGATAACTTCATTGTAAAAATCATCCCCACTTATTCTATAAAAGAGGGTCACTTCATAAAGTAGCACCACAACTTGTCCACGTGATGTTTATTTGGTCACCGTTTATGCCTTTTTTAAAAGGTATATCTCATCGAGGAAGTCCACGTTTTCGGTGCCGTTTTAAAACGCGCAACTTTGAGATCTTTCCATTCAGATCATTAGTTTCAAGTTTAAATCTGCATTATCTACATATTTAATATAGGCTACAAGTTACATCGCTTACGGTAACAACTACCGCCAATGGAAGTCCCATATGGAGAATTTACTAAGAAATAAAGGATTATTCCAGATTACCACCATGGGAGCGAAGGCTTGACCCACTTATGATGATAAGAAAATAAAATGGGATAATAGGAATGACAAACACGAGGATGATGGAATGTCCATCTCTCACGATCTAAGGTACCATATTCAAGGAATTAATGACCCAGAGTAGCGACTTAAGGACACGATTGAATCATGTTTGGTAAACTCAATATTATTGAGCACAACAGTTAGAAAATCAAATCACGGCGTTAAGTCAAAGTGATTTTCTTGCCTTGGAACTATCTATCTAAGTTTAAAACACTCAGACTTTTATGTGAAGAGAGTGAATAACAATGAAGGAAAGTTTGCATATATCTTATTCTTTTCTAAGCTAGGTAGTGCATATTACGTGTTTGTATCACCTTTTATGCCATGAAAGGGGCTCTAGGGGAAGGCTTATGTAGAACCCACTCTTGAGTCCTTTTGTACTTCTTTGATTAGAGAGGGAGATAAGCTTCTACAGCTGGGTGATCAACTTCTTCTGCATTTACCTCAAACAAAGCCTTAGTTGTCCGTGATAAACCCAAAGTATCCCAAGAAACAACATCCTCAGCTACAACAACAAACAACCTAAAAGTCCCAAGAGCAGCTCCAAATCCTTGACTCCTCATGGTGAAAAAGGATAAAAATATAAAAGAATACTAACAAACATTGCGACTTTTGTAATAAATATGGTCTTGATGAGTCCAAATGTTTCAGAAGATGGCATATTTAGAAGCGTGATGAAGAAGCACAACATAGGTATTGATTCCTCTTCTTCTTCTTCTCCTTTTTTTTTTTTTTTTTTTTTTGGTTTTTCCTTCAATACACCTTCTACTACTACTTCTTCTTACGATGAGTGGCCCGTGATTGAGGAGCATCTTATCATATGGCTAAGGATAAAGCCATATTTTCTAGATCTAAATGAATGTAACACCAAGGAAATATTTGTTGGTGATGATAGATCTCTTAGTGTTGTAGGATCACGGAACAATTGGGGTACAAAATGGGTCATTTCAATGATGTATTTATGTGTTCGGATCTTTCTTGTAACAACTTCTATCGATTATATCAAATCACTCATTAGGTGAAGGTAAAAGGCAAATTGTTTTTCACTCATCAGAAGTTGTAATCAAGGATCTAAGGGATCCTAAACATGTTCTTACTGGCTGGAATGTACATTATATTACCGGGTTGTACAAGTTTGACAACTTTGGGTCATCATGCTTTTTCATCGAGTTTTGTTGCTCATAGCGATGACTTGACAAACTTTGTATAATGGTTTGGTCATCTAAACTATAACTCCATTACATAGCAACAACTATGTAATCAGCAGGATGGTGACTAGTCTTCCCTCTTGTTTCATGCAGAGAAGAATATGGTGTGTGTCTTGAGTCGTGTTCTGGGAGAAAACATCCTTCGGGGACCCGGTTTGACAAGCGTGCCTCTTAGCGCATGTCAGATCCTTGCAGCTTGTTCACGGTGATTTGTGTGGTCCTCTTTCTTCTCCCCTTCTTTTTAAGATTTGCAGAGTATTTCTTAACTTTCATTGATGACTTTTCAGGACGTACGGGTTTGCCTTAAAACTCAAAGAATTGAAGGAATTTTGACAAGTTTTTTGGCCTATAGGGCCCTTGTAGAAAAACAATCACGGACATCAAATTCAAAGGTTTAAAACAAATAATGGAGGCGAATAATGAACAATAATTTTACAAGCTAATACAGACGTCAAATGCAACCTGCTTGTTCCATATACACCACAACAAAATGAATTTGTTCTTGAGGAAAGAGCAGCACATTAAAGAAATGGCTAGTATGATCAATCTAAGGGAGTTAAGTCCTACGATTATTGAGCAATCAACGTACAAATTACATAATTGATGCTTGCTCCCACAAGGCTCTTAAAATATAACACGGAAGAAGCTTGAACTAAAATTAAACCCGATGTAAATCACTTAGCGTGTTGGCGATTATAAGCGTGGGCTCAAATTCTTGATGAGAAGGAAAGCATTGCAGCCATAAAATTAGAAGTGTATATTTGTTGGTTGATAAAGATGTCAAAGGTTATGAGCTTCTTCAGCCACAATGTAATGGAAATTATTCTTAGAGATGTTAAATTTGATGAAAATCCTCTTAGCTGCGAGGCCTAATTAGGAGAATGTGCCTTCTTAAACTGCCAAGCCATCTTTGGCGGTTATTGCCTTCTCTATTTCTATTCAGTTCTTCTTAAGATGATGGCGGTGAGGATGAAAATCCACCTCCACTATGACATTCCTCCGGATGATTCCTTTGAACTTGAACAAACACCAGGTTCCGCTTCCTAGATGGGTCCGTTCGACACAAGAAGCAGTTGTTGGTGATCTTGATATATGATCAGGATCAGCGATGGGACCACATTCAGTTCAGTGAGCCTCTTCTCTTTTGGCTCAAGTTTAGAAACTCATGATCCAGAGAAATTTACAGAAGCTTCAGGACATCCATATTGGTACATAGCAATGAATGAAGAACATCGTTCCTTAATGACGAAAGCTTGATACTTAGGATCACTAATACCTCTTCCAAAAGGAAAATATTATATGCAAATGGGTTATCACAAGACTAAGTATGCATCGGTGGAAGTATTGAGAAAGACACAAGACTCGATTAGTTGCCAAAGGTTTCAAGTTGAAGGCATTGACATAATGAAACCTTACCATGTAAAATGAATTCCATACACCTTGTTTCTTGCCCTTGCCGCCTCACAAAAATGGGAGATCCATCAGATGGAATGTTAAATCACATCAGCCTTCTTGCATGGCGATTTGAAGAAAGAAATCTACATGGAACAACCTCTGGTTATATGTATATCGAGAATGACTCTAGCCTTGTTTTTAACCTCAAAAGGAAATCTCTTTATGGTCTCAAGCTCCACAGGAGCTTGAACACTTTAAAATGGATAGCTTTCTTATTGCCTTGGATTCTCTAGATGTATTCGATCCTAATTTCTATACCAAAGAGAGTAGAAGATCCCATCTCATCATCCTTGTCCTTTATGTTGATGACCTTATCCTTAGGTAGTGACTCAAAACTTTTAAACCAATGAAAACCGATAAGAAAAAATTTGAAATGACGGACTTAGGCGTTTTGCACTATTTCTTGGCCTCAAGTTTTGCAAACTAATGAAGGAATTTTTTCTTTCGCAATCTAAGTATGATTGAACTTCTTAAAATGCAGCTTTCCATGGATTGGCTAGTAACCCTTCTCCCTTCGATGCGGAGTCAAGCTTTACGCCCACTTGTACCTCACAGAGTTGATGCCACCATCGTCAGTTAGTTGGTAGCCCTCTTATACTTGACTCTTAGTCCCGATCTTTCCTTTGATGTTGGTCTTGTTGCCCGATATACAAAAACACCCAGCAAAATCCATTGGAAAGCATTAAAAGGATACCCAGCTATGTTACATTGGTACATTTGAGTTTGGGATATTCTGATTCAGGGGACTCCCTTATTGGTTAGTTTCATTGATTCAGATTGGATCGATGACATTGATGATCGAAATTCTACTATAGATTATGTTTTTAGAGTTGTTTCTAGACCATTCACTTGGGATTGTAAGAAATAGTAGAATCTTTATCTTTATTCAATAGAAGAAAAGTATCAAGAAAGAGTGCACTCAAGTCATAAAGCTCTTTCGCTTAGATATATCCTTTTATAGTTTGGATTCCAGCACCAGGATCCGAGTAGACTTTGGTGTGACAATCAAAATGCCATCAAGCTAAGCAGACCAGTTCAACTTGTCCGATTAGTAGAAACACATGGAGCTACACATGCACTTCATGAGAAAGCTTATTCATGATCAAGTTATTGAAGTGCTCTTTTGCCCTCCTGAAGATCAAGTTCGAGACATTTTCACAAAGTATCTTACGAAGCGAATTTTTCCAAACTTGATCTATGTTAGGATTGATTTGTCATTAAGGGGATAGGCTCCTATGCCTCCCTTCCTTCTCCCTATTGTGTCATTATTGTAAATCCTTCAATCCCTATCCCAAAGTTGTTCTTAAAGGGGGATGTTGGGATATTTAGACACTTAGGAGTTAGTTAAGATCTACTTGGTCCTAATATGGCGTTGGGTAAAAGTGTGTTTCTTTGGTATACATTTGTAGTTAGGCAATCGACGGTCACGATATGTTCGAACTATAGAGTGATCGGCCAGTTCATACTCTCCCTCGTCTTGACCGATGATGCATTGGCTTAATACCCGTTGGTCCATGATCTCTATTTAAAGAGCATGGAGGGGTAATATTTCTTAGATGATGGATTGTTAGAAACTCTCTTGTAAAAATCTCTACATGTCGTTTCTTTGCATTAATAAACTGCTCCAAAGTGGCAGCGTTAGGTGGGCGTGAGATGTTTCAAGTGGGGTTTACTGATGTAAGAAACATGATTATTGTATTGATCTTTGGTCTGGTTATGTGAGTGGTTCTGAGGGGTGTTCATCCCTGTTGGAATACATGTGTTGTCGAACGATGCTGTCCAGCCCATCTAAAGGACATTACGGTGCCAAATACTCATAATTTTATTTTATTTTGCTAACTAAATTAATTTGTTCTGCAGTTAACTAATTTCATGTATATTTTAGATATGAATTAAATTAGATTTAGCTACTATCTTTTAGATATGAATTAAATTAGATTTAGCTACTATCTATAACCATAAAATAGAAGCATCTATAACATGCTAATAATCAACATGAGATGTAGTTAAACAACTCATTACAACAACATATAATTCATTCTCATTACACATAGTTCATGCACAACATAACACATGTAAATAACATAGTAACAAGATAAAACAATTATATTTAAACAAGAGTTGTGCAATAATTATATGCTTGGGATGGATTTTCCACCCAACCATAGACTGATTGTTCCAAATATCAATATCCAGTCACCCTCAATTTGAGGCTAGTAATCCACAAAACAGGGTGGTCTCTCATTTTCCATTCACAGCTCAGAAAACTCACAACCCACTGATAGCTTCCTATAGCAATCCTAATTTTCCACCAATTTTCTTCCTCTTGGCATTCCCAACCCAAGTAATGTACCCCTTCATTGATCTCAGTCCCTCAATATTCCCATTCATTTATTAGGGTCTCTTTGACACACGTTAGCAGGAATCTATCAGCTAGGAACTCAAGGGAAACCAACAACAATCACTTGTTGTTAACTGCAACTCGCCTAGGAGTTCACTCTTCAGGATTGAAAACCTAGTTTTTCAGTTATCCAGCTCCAATTCACTCCAAATACGCTCAAGCATTCTCTACAATTATCCCTCCATGGTTGCACCATCTCCAAGCTCTCTTATCTCTCTTTACTTGCTCCTCATGCACAAAAATTCCCTATGTAAAATCTCTCTCCCAACCCATATGAATTTCCTCTCCTTGTCTTTCCTTTCTTGACTCACACTCTTCCCCAAGATGATTGGAATCAACCCCCATGTGCCCAATAACTTTGGGATGTGACTAATCACACCCACCCTCTTACATGTATTCAATTATTGGCTTTGGGAATAGTCAATTATAAATGGGAAGGTTTATATACAAATAGCAAATGTAGGAAAATGGGTTGAATTAATATACATGGGTAATTCCCCCTTGGACCCCTCTTGGAAATTATCCTAGACACTCCCCTCTCTTATGGATTAATTCATCCCCCATCTATTTTCCATGTCCCCTTAGCAACTGGCATCACATTTTTATTATTAAAACATAGGAATACAATTTGCATATTACATCTCTTGGTTGTAGCCACATATTATATCTACATAAGCATTAATTAAAATGGGGATTATAGTGGGGATGTTACATTCCCCCTCCCCTACAATTGTTTTTCGTCCTCGGTGCACTCTATGTTGATATACATATATGAAAATTTACATCACAATACTTAGAAAATAATTTTTTTGAAATTTTACAACTCCAGTAGCAACTCCAACCATAATCTCATGTTCCTTTCAACTCGTCAACCCAATGAATGTGCCATTCATTTATCAAGTTTAAACCAAGGGATGTACCATTTGTTTATCAAGGATAACCCAAGGTATGTACCATCTATTTATCAAGGATAACCTAAGGTTTGTACCATCCATTTATCAAGGTCTCCAACACAGTTGGTTAGGACTCTAAGATGTGGTTTCATAACTCTAGATACTCAAAATGGAGTCTTGCATTCCATTTTCTTCAAAATTGTCAAAACTTTGTGAATATTCCTCTCGCATGTTTTCTACATGCTCCCACGTAACATCTTCAGGATCGTAGTAGGTCCATTGAACTTTTACCATCTCTATGGCCATTTTCCTGAGAAATTTGACTTTCTAGTCTAGGATGTGTACTGGTACCACCCGAAAATCCCCTTCGTGCTCCACCTGGATCACATTCCAATCAACTATGTCGTTAGGTTCATAAACATATTTCCTTAATAATGATATATGAAATACATTATGCACTCTTACAGATGCAGTAAATGCTAACATGTATGTAATTGGACCTATATTTTCTAATATTTCAAAAGTTCCACAATATCTCGCTGCCAACTTTGGGAAACTTCCTAATCTTATTGAAAAAAAAATTGCCTTTAATTTTAAGAACACATGTTCTCCCACTTTAAAATATATAAACACTCTATTCTTGTGTACATAATGTTTCTTCATATTCTCAGAAACCTTTAAATTATGTTTTATCCTTGTCATCTTCTATTCCATTTCCTTTAACAATTATGGCCCAAAAAATGTTATGTCTATTGGATTATACCAACTCACTGGTGTGTTACATTTTATACCATATAATGTTTCAAAYGGACTCATTTTCAATGAGGCATGATACCCATTATTATATGAAAATTACACTAAATGAATATAATCTCCCCACTTTAATGGTTGATCCATCACATACATTCTAAGCATGTCCTCAATTATCCTGYTGGTCCTTTATATTTTCCCATCTGAAACTGGATGATATATTGTACTAAGATTTAGATTTGTTCCAAATCCTTTGAACAAACCTTTCCAAAAATTCGAAGTAAACTTTGGATCTCTATCTGAAACTATTTCTTTAGGCACACCATGTAGCCTAGAAACTTCTTTCATATATATTTCTGCATTATTTGCTTCCTTATGTGTAGTATTTACTGGAATAAAATTTGTTTCCTTGGTTAATTTATCCACTACCACCATGATGGAATCATTTTTCTTCACTATTCTAGGTAGATTTGTAATAAAATCAGTTGTGACAACTTCCCACTTCCATTTTGGAATGGGAAACGGATGTAGAAAACCTGTTGGATGCTTATGCTATGTCTTTACCGTTTGGCATTCTAGACATCTTGCTATGTAATTAGCCACTTCATTTTTCATTCCCGACCAAAAGTGTTGTCTTCTTAAAGCTACAATTTTTTTCTGATATCCTTTGTGCATGGCATATGGCACATTATGAATTTCCTTTAGAATTTAATTTTTCATCTCACTAGAATTTGGCACATACACCTTTCCTTTATACATAAGAATTTCATCTTCTTTCACCTCATAAGAATTAAATTTATACTTAAAATTATCTTCTTGTAATACCTATTTTATTTTTAAATAGTGTTGATCTAAATTTTTTGTTGCAATAATTTTGTCTTACATATATGTTTTGTACATGATAATGGTTGCAATATGCTTCTCATGTGCCCTCCTGTTGAGTGCATCAACCACTTGATTTTATTTTCCCTTTATATGCTTAACTTCGAAGTCATATTCACTCATAAATTCAAGTCGTCTAGTTTTGCTGGAATTTATTGGTTTTCCAAACAAATGCTTCAGACCACAGTGGTTTGTTATTAGATCGAATTTGTTACCCATGAGGTAATACCTCCACATTTTTAATGCATGGAAAATTGTTGCTAACTCCAAGTCATGTGTAGCATAATTTCTTTCATGCTCGTTAATTTTATGGACTCATGACATACCACATGATCCTTTTAACTTAGAACTCCATCAAGCCCTTCCTTGCATGCATCAGTGCACACAACGAGGTCTTCATATGTATCTACAATCTTTAATATCGGCGCACTTGTTAATATTTATTTCAAGTGTTGGAATCTTTCTTCACACTTTGAAGTCCATTCAAACTTCACTCCCCTCTTTTGCAAATAAGTGATTGGACTTGCAATCTTTGAGAACCCTTTTGATGAATTTTTATAATAACCGGAAATACCCATGAATGATCTAACCTATGTCACATAATTTGGCACTGGCCATCCTCTAATGGACTCTATCTTCTTAGGATCAAATTTTATCCCATCTACTGAAATTATATGCCCCAAGTAGTGAATATTATTTTGATAAAAGATGCAGTTACTTAGCTTAGCATACAATTTAAGCTCTCTTAAAACTTGCAACACCATTCTTAAATTTTTCACATGTTTCTCTTCTAACTTAGATTATATGAGTATATCATCTAGTAACACAATCAAAAACTTTTCCAGGTACTCCCTAAACACTTCATTCATCAAACACATAAAGAATTTTGGGGCATTTCATAGTCCAAATGGCACTACCATGAGTTCATAATTCCCGTATCTTGTCTTGAATGTTGTCTTGTTGATGTATTCTTCCTTAATCCTCACTTAATGATATCCTGATCTCAATTCAATCTTGGAAAAGCTCCTTGCACCTTTTAGTTGATCAAACAAATCATCAATCATTGGAAAAGGATATTTGTTCTTTATGGTGACCTTATTCAATTGTCTAAAATCAATGCACATCCTTGATGTTCCATTTTTCTTCTTTACAAAAAGAACTGAAGATCCCCAAGGTGACACACTTGGGAATAAATACCCCTTCTTTAACAACTCCTCAAGCTGCATTTGCAACTCCTTCAATTCCGGTGTGCTCATTCTATAAGGTGTCTTGGACACTAGGGCATCTCCTGGCAACAAATATATAAAGAAATCAATGTCTCTCTTTGGTGTCAATCCCATAATTTCTCTAAAAATATCCTCAAAATCCCTCAAGACCTTATGGTCTTCAATGCTTACCACTTTGTCGTTGGATTCCTCTTTCATATGGACTACAAAAATCTGACATCATTTCCTAAAATTCTTCTTCAATTGCATAATTGAAATCTCTCTAACATCTACAACTCTCGTAATGCCTTGAATATTTCCTTGATGCCCTTCCTCATCAAGACATGTGATTGTCTTGTTGTAACAATCTAGGACATTATGGTGTTTTTCCAACCAATCCATGTCAATTAGACAATCATATGACCAAATGGTATGATGTTTACATACACCTTTGTTTTGAGTCCATTCATGTCTATTTGACAATATTTAACCAACACGTTGATATTTCTCTTAGCCCCCATGGCTAACTAAACTAACCAAGATTTCTTATGATTACTTCTTTGCAAGTGAAATATTTCAACAATGTTAGCATTTATGTAACTATGGCTAGATCCAGAATGAATCAAAATTACTATGGGCTCATTACTGATCTTAGCTTCTACTTCAATCATGGGGGATTGATATTCTACTTGCTTTTTGTCCAAGGATGCATAAATACTTGGCATGTTCCCTCCCATGTCTTCCATTGTTTCAACCTCCTGAATGTTGTAGAAAGTATTCATTCCTTCTCCTTTGTTAGGGTAGTCCATATATAAATGATTTCCCTCACATCCCCAACATTGAACATGATGTTTCCTTGGTCTTTTCCCAAATGAATATGCAGCCTTATGCTCATTTTTGGTTGCTTGACCTTGCTTATTTGTTTGGGAATTATTTCTGAAAAAGGGTGGCTTAAAACCTTTCTTCCTTTGATCCTTTTTCCCTTTCATCTTGTCATTCCAATATTTTTGGAAAATTGGCCTTCCTTTGCTTTGCTCATAAAGATGCCTTGCTCTCCTTATGGTTTCTTCCAAGGTTTCGGGGTTGTCATATTGAATATTTTCACWATASAAGGAGGGWAACCCACTTATAAAACTTTGGATCTTGASTTTATCATCCTTGATAACGTCAACATCCTTCAATAATTCAAAGAACCTCTTCTAATATTCCTCCATTGTCATGGTTCCCAACTTGAGTTCAAACAACTCTTTCATATTCCTTTCATATTAATGCTCRGAGAAATATTTCTCTTGGAAATATCCTTCGAATTTCCTCCATGAGATCCTCTTCTCATCAAGGTTCAAGGATTTCTTAATATGATCCCACCACATGGMTTCCTTTCCTTGCAAGTGATAGGTGGAAATTATATCTTTTACCTGGGAGGGGTAATCATGTAGCTGGAAATATTTCTTCATTTCCAACTGCAAGTCCTTGGCGTCTTCTCCTTTCCCATGCTCACCATTGAAATTTGGTGGCTTAATTTTCCTGAGCTCACCTTGCAAGATGTCTGCCTTGGGCCTTCTCCTTTTCCTCCTGATAGGAGATACACTTTGGGGGCTCCCCAGCCTTGAACTTGCATTAGTTATTCTGGTATATTTCCTTGGAGAATTATGGTGCCTTCTCATGCTTCTTGACTTCCTATCATTTCCATGATCATCCCTTTTGATATGGGATCTTGATGCTAACATTTGTCTAGAACTAGTTGCTTTCTTAGTGCCAGAGTCCTTGTTTAATTTCTTATCAAACATATTCAAAATTTGAAGTATATCTTCCTAATCCTTCATTATTCTTTAATTAGCATCCCTATAGCTCTGCACTTCCCTATGCAGGCTTCTCATAGTGACAGAATATTTCCTATCTCTCCTTCCATTTGACTTTGTCTCAGCATTCCCCATGATGACATGTAGAACTATGACCTCTTCCTCATGGCTATATGATCCCTGAGCATCTTCCATAACTCCAGTCCTCATATAAGAACAAAATTTTATTTCATGTACCTTTAATTCTGCAATAAATGTGCATGTAATAATTATTGTTAGAAACATGCCTAACATAAAACACTCCTTCCATTAGAATATAGGTTATTTATTCATCAATTTATGGATGACACATTGCATAAAATAAAAATTACATTTGGAGAAATGTTGAAAATTTTCTAAGTGTTAAAGTTCACCAAGAGAAATCATCGATGGTCAATGGTTGGGTTGGCCGAAATGGAAAAGAGTTTGGGTCAACCATATGACATCTCTGACCACCAATGGTCGACGGTCGAGGGTTGGCCAAATCCACCAAAGTCTAATTTAGAGATCCATGATGAACACCATACAAAAGGACTCTAACAAGAAGTAAAAATTGAAATTTATAATATGGATCAGCTTGCCACAAACTGTTGTCAATTTGACTCTGTAAAATATCCTTTATCAGCTATGAAATTTAATCCACAAACAAACAAGAATACACAGACTATCAAGGATGGATCAACACCTCTAAAATAAGCATATGAATGATTTGGTTCAGTTTTGAACCTTGTTGTCTACAATAGGACCCTGCTATCAAAAAGAGAATTAGGCTTTGAATAAACTCAAGAATGAATGAAAAACTGAACTATCTCATGAAATCAAAAGAGAAAACCTTAGTCTTGCTTTCTCCTTCTAATCTCCTTTTGTTTCTTCTTCTCATTTAGCTTTTATGCCTTCTAAATAAGTTGAAGTAGTTCAACTACTTTCTTTAGTTCAATTAGTTTGACTTAACTAATTTAGTTTAGGATAAATAAATAATAATAATAATATTTAAAGGTCTTTAATTAATAATAACTAGGTAGGTGGGGCCCCTTATGACTCCCACATTTTCTTCTTTTCAAATTATAAAATATAACACAAATGGATAATCATTTCAACACATTCCACCCTTGTAACTCCCTTAGATACCTTCAAAATTGAATATTTAAATATCAGAAATAATTTAAATCATGTACAAAAATATAATAATATCCACATTATCCAAAAAAAAACTTCTTGTCCAAACTTTCTGTAGACCATCGACATTGTCTCTATCAACCCAATCATAAAAAATAAAAAATTAAAAGCCATACTTGCCACTATGAGAGGAAAAATTATGTTTATCATTGTTGTCCCCCTTTGATTTCCCAGAAGTAGCCCATGGTTGATTTGAACCTTGAGGATTTCACTAATTACATGGGAACAATCATCCTTCAGATGCATGTGAGAGGACACGGATTTTTAAGAGTCAATTGAAGGAGAGGAAGGTGAGGCATCAGATTTTAATTTATCTTACACATGGGTAATATCAGTTTTAATTATTTTACTTGCATGTGAAGATTGGACAGGTGAATCAACAGGCGTAATCTGAGAATTAGGATTGACATGAGGTGGACGAATTAATTACAAATTGTTTCAGCCACGATGGTGAGAGACAGTCGGGTTGACAATCTCTTGCTATCCATCATTTGCAGGGACTTCGAGTTGCAAGGACACATGAGGAGGAACAAGAATTCCATGGATGTTTTGAGGCTAGAAGGATGGTCTCTCTGGTCGAGGTTGTATTATTCCTTGCCCAATCCATTTAAAGAACCCATCTTGGAACAGTTGGTTCAATTATTGGGGATCATCATCAAAATGAATGGAGAAATCGGCCTTCTAGGCCCTCTGTTCTAGTTTCCTCGGCCTCTGTTATTTCGTCCATGGTTTCCTCTACTGAAGAAACTCATCATGTAGTAGTAGTCCGTTAATAACTAAGCCCTTAATAAACAATACATGACATTCTACTTGCATGAATCAATAATTGGCTCAAAAATTGACACGAGATATATGCAAATCCATCCATAACAAATCATTTAATAATAACCAAGTGAGAAGGGGGTTGATAGGGTTCATGGGACATATGGAGGGAGTGTAATGAGCGAAAGGTGGTATAATGAGAGGGGATAAACACACAAATATTGCTCAGCAATTAATTAAATAATTTAACTCTGTAATAAAATACTGAAATATCAGTTGCCAATCATTGTTGTGTTATCTCTTTTATTGTTTTTACACAGACCTTTTTAATTTATTTTACAGAACAAGGATTTCATAAATGAAATTGGGATTATGAGGGGAATATAATGAGCGAAAAGTGGTAGCATGACAGGGACATAATATGGATATTTTTCATACAAAAATAAATCAAATCAAACAATCAAACATATCTTTGTTCAGACCTCCACAATTCAATCAGTATTCACTTTTCAAACCACCATATAAATTGTTACTTCCTTTACAGATTTCTTGTTGGCTTCCAAAAAACAATTCATATGCCTAGAAATACTCAACTACAACATCAATCGCACCCATATAAACTTTATATAACAAACCTAACAGACATCATGGACATTGATATGATAAACATAATAAACCTTTGAGCCACATCCATTCATATTCCAATGCTAAATATTTTTTTTTCTTTTTTTTCTCTTTTAAAAACCATTAGAATACGTACAGTGATTCCAGCCATTTATATCCAATATTTATTCTTTAAAATCAATAAGAATATGCACAGCATTTACCACCATTTTTTCATTATTCAAACATTGTTCGACACGATCAAACTGGGCATTAAAAATCTTAATTGGGCCCCAATCCATTCACACACAGGTATCTTTCAAATATAATGAACATAAGTATTGATTCGAATAGTATTCAACAAATAACATGCAACTCTGAGTCCAAGCGTCACATAAATCAGCATGTACAGAACTCTTCAAAAATTTCTAAATGAAGGAAAGAACCAAATCGTGCTCAATCGACCAAGCACACACAGTGATTAATTACCCTTGACTGGATTGAAATGATATCAAGATTGTGTTTAGGTTTTAAACAAAGAAAATGGAAGTAAGAAAAGATGGCTCAATCAAAGGAATAAGTCCTTGGAAAACGCAAACAACTCGTGCCTTTTAAAATTTACCACAGACATATAACAAGTAACCATAATCTCAACTATGAGGGTTACCAAAACAATAGTCAGCCACCTCCAACAGGGAATGAAAAGAAGTGAATATCTTAACAACACTATAAAATGAGTGTCCAAGCACCAACTCGTGCCCAACCAAAATAATGTATAATGTGTCCATTTAACTTATGGGTGATGTTAAACCCAACTGTGCAATGCTTTCCAGACAACAGTGTCAATGAGGGTATGATAGCTAACAGCTTGAGGTTTTTCCAAGTCAAGGCAAGAAACACTTTAACTTTCAATAGTTCACATTGCAACCCAGAGGATCAAAAAAATAAACCACAGAGATGAAAAATGAAGTGGAAAATATTAAAAATAGAGACTGGTTGTAATACTCATGCGCAAGGCTCAGAGCTTGGAAAATAATCAATTTCCATAGAGAAACCAAACCCAAAACCGAAGCCGTTTGAGCATGCATCACTGCCTTTTTATCAATAAACCCATGCAAAGATTACACATAGCAAGGAGACCATAACCATTATTTTTTTTTAAATGCCAACAGTCCATAATAATCACCAGAAGAACCCATGGACACAACACGAATACACAGTTCAAATATCTAATAACAGCTTAAGAAACACATAGACCGCGAGTAATACTGATCCAAAAATTGATTTGAAGGGGAAAGTAACCATCATGGATGGAAGAGCAAGGAACCCATGCATTTAAAATCCTACGCAAGGAAAAATCTAGAGTGTGTGCCTCCTTCACGACTGAACAATGCGGAGCATCAACAACCACCAGAGCCAAAAACAAAAATGCAAGAATGACTAGGGTGATGGGCTCGAGGGTCATTTGAGTGGCATGCAGTAAATGCACGTCGCTTCCCTCTCCAACCTCATTCAATTCAACGTACGAGCCAGTCAATTCACCATAGCACTTAGCAATTAATCAACCACATAACCATTGTCATATCACATTTGCATAGTGCACCACCTTTGGTAATGTCAAACTCTCCAAAATAACAATGTGCTATAACATTACCCCATGTCCATTCAACATATAACATCCAATAAGGCGCATAATTCTAGTAGCAAAGGTTTGTGCACCATTCTTTTGTCACAATAGTACATAGCATTAGAGCTTGTGTATAAAGGTTTGTGCACCATTCGTTTTTCACAATAGTACATAGCATTAGAGCTTGTGTATAATCCTTTTATTTAAAATATCTCTGATATCATCCCTTATATCAAGATCATATTAAACCAATTAATGCCATATTTAATTGCAATATCAAAACAAAACTTATAATAATCCTTTCATCCATAGGGAAGCCTTAACATAATCTGCGAGTTGTCATCAAAGTTATCAGTGCCATGCATTAATCAACCAATCATCTCACGTCACCATAACATTCTAAACCATGATTTGAAACATTGAATTGTAGAATATTGTGTTGGTACCATCACAATAGAAAACAAAATATAATCACAGCATATCAATCATAGATACACAAGTCTGCAAAGGGGTCCCACCTACTATTTTATTATTAATATAAATAATTAATAGATCTTGGAAATAATTTGCGAGCACAGTATTTATTGTTGCATTTTTAAGCATCAACGGGCACTTAATATGAACTCTCTATTGGTCCTATTTTTACGCAGTACTTGATTCACTACCCTCTATGCGATAGGAAATTTCCTTGCTTGTGTGCAATGATCAATCATTTCACATAATGCATTCAGTGCAGTTTCATATTTCATTAACGCTACGCAACTTCTCAAGAAATCTCTCAAATTATTTACCTTCCCAAGTGGCTTTTCTGGCATCATGCGATCACATACATGAGGTGTAGATGATGTTGATACTACCCAATCCCATCCGAGTACCTCTTTTTTTTCCCTCTGATACATATCCTTTTCCTACTGAGAATCAAACATTGACATAGGTCCTACAGATTTCCTTGCCCATTGCTTAGTATCCTTCCCTCCATTCATCACATCAGACCTTGTTCTAGCTCCTCCGCACATAACAACAACTATTCTAGGTCCCTCATTATGTTGTTTGTCTAATATCTTCTGCACATTCTGATTTGGATTATGATTTTCATTATCTCTTTCTTTCCATTTCACAAGTAGTTGAGGATAGTCTTATGTTGAATAGTCTAGTGCTCTACAGTATGTGGAGGTTGTACATGGATTTGGGCATTCATGGGCTAAGTGTCATGGTTGACTACAATTGTAACATATTATCGGCCCTCTAACTCCTCTGCCAAAATTTCCTCTTTCTTGACCTCTGCCAAAATTTCCTCTTTCTTGACCTCTGCCAAAATTTCCTATGTTTTATTGATTGAAGCCTCTCTAATTATTATACTACATACCATCTCCTTATGTCGCACCATTTTGATCATGAATCATTTACATGTCTGACATGCTTTCCCGCATTAAATCGAATGCACGGAAATCCTTCTCTTCATGCCTGATTGACTTGCAGAAGTTGCAAAACAAGTTCCTTGGCATGCTCTAATATTTATGCAGTAATGGAAACTCGGTCGGATGATGTCCCCATTTCTTACATATTTCACAATATCCCCCTCCTGATAAAGGATTCAGTACTCCAGTTTCAAAATACTATGCAAATGTTGGGCATTCGTCCTTGTGGTGGCCTTCAATCCTACACTTGATACACCAGAATTTTTCCTATTTCTCCTTCCCTTTTGTAAGTTCTACCAGTTGAATTGTTAAGGAAGATAATTGTGTCTAGACTTGCACCATCCCTCCACTATCTCTTATAGGGTATGCTTCCAATTTCATTGAAATATCTAAAGCTTCGAGTTGCGATGCCAATTTCTGTTGAATCAATGGCCTGCGAATGTGTGGTAGAAGTCCCATAATAAACCATTCTTGGTGTTGTTGATCATGGATCTGGAATGTCAATCTACCCATCAAATCCTTAAAATGTTGGTCATAATCCCAAACTGATTCAATCTGCACCTGTTTTATTTCCTTTAACTTTGTAATGTACTGCAACTCAAACTTTGGATTCTTAAAATCTTTCAACAATGCTTGTCTAATTCCCTCTATAGTCATGTCTTGTCTTGTAGTTGTGGTACTCTATAGTTTCATGTACCAGACTAGTTCACAGCCTCTAAATGTTTTTTCCAAATGTGCAATCCAAATGTGCAATATTTACGGCCTCATCCTGGACATTCTTTTCATCCCAAATTGTCTCGCAGACAAATATATGTTGTTCTGGGTCCTCTAACCCAACTCCTTGGAACTTAGGCAGTATGAAGGTGTTGTCTACCTCTACCATGTTGCTTTGTGTAGTACCTCCTATTGGCTATCTTGGTTGACTCTGACTCTACGCATTGTTTCCACTGCTCTGGCTACTGCTACTTTGTCTTCCTTTGCTAACTATGAGTGCTTTCAAAAAATCCTCGAATGTGATTTATGATCTAGGTGACGCACACGGGGTCATGGAATCGACACAGGATCTAGTCTGAGTAGGACTTACCATTTCTTCTATTATAGGACTAAACTGAGAATTCTTTTCCTCTCCTTCTACGTATGGTAATTCTACGATATGGACGATTGCATGGGGTTCTCTTCCCACAAACTCACTACACGGATCTCCTTTATTAGCCCCAGTCTTTCGCCTCTTGTACCTTCTTCCACTTCATAGTACTCAAAACTCGTATTCCTCTTATGATACCACTTCTTCGGTTCTCTGCATCCTCAGTCCTTCCCTTGATTCTTCATGTATCCCCTCATTATATACTACCTTCAAATTATCCTTTTGTCATCCCCCAGTTCCCCTATGTGCATGAAGCCTCTTAGCATTCAGACTCCGTTTTCATCATGAATTTGTCACACAACAACATCTTTATCCATGTACCCAACGATTTCAAGAACCTTTCGTGCGGACCCTTGAAGAAATCCTTCTCTCCAACACTGTATGACTGGGTACAATCCACTACAAATTTTGTAATATATCATCCCAATATGTTGTCCAACCAAAAATCAAGTGTGAGAGAAGTCTTATTACTTACATAATTTAGCTACCTTACCAACTCATGAGTCTCGTTTCTCAGCACTGCAGTTCTGTAATACCCCAAGGTCGAGCCCCTGCTGAATTGTAATGATGTATAATGAAGTTTATAGGCTAGTGAGCCAAGAATTTATAAGTAGGTAGGCTTATGTGTTTATTAGGCTAGAGAGCCTAGATGTTAAGGTGAGTGAGCCTGATTTTGTATATGTA
>SNQJ01S0019815.1:58551-81621 GCA_010110895.2 Picea sitchensis
AACTTCTCCCTAACAATCATACATAGACTCTTTAATTCTCAATCTATTCTCTCACTCTACTCACAAACAGAACCTAACAACACATACAGAGAGAATAAACAGCAACTCAACAATACATCCTGGAACCCCTATTCTCCCAACCCATTACATATTTATACATGAATTCTAGGGATCAAAACCCTACTTTTCTTATCCCAAAAGCCAATTACAACTCACTCTAACTCATGACAAATCATGTTGACTCGGTGACCGAGCTTTCTTTTCCTTCTTTAATGTTTGCATGCTTCTTTTTCCTTCTCGACAGTTGTCCTTCCTGATTTTTCACATCTTTCTTCTTCTAACATTCCAAATTGTTGTCCTTCCTTTTCATCTGCTTCATCTTCTTGCTTTATTCTCTACTTTTATTCTTCTACTTTATTCTTTTTCTAAGTATGTTCTTACTATGCATTGTTCTCCTAAATGTGCCTCTACTATGCACTCTTCTCTTTCCATGTTTTCTTTCTTATTTTGTTGTGCATATCCTCCATAGTTAGGATTTTCATGAAAAATGTTTTCATAATTCCTGTCCAACAAGCGGGAATGGATTTGTGTAAATTCTTACCAAAGACTGTGGCATCATCTAGGATTGATGGGAATGGGAGTGGAACTATCCTGGGCAATGTATCCTCTTCTCCCCCATCCTCTTCTTCCTTGGAGCCTAAGGGTATCCTCTCTCTCTTGGTCGGGTTTGTGCTTGGTCCTACACCAGTTGTATTGTGGCGATGCTTCCCTGAACCCTGGAATCCTTGTGTGATGTCTTGTCCCCCCATGGATAAACCAGTCAGATTGATAATGTCATCCACATGGATGGGATAGGACTTATCCAACCATAGGGTACCATTTTTCACTTAGCTAATGAGGAATTTTTTGCACCATGTGACTTCTCATGTGGATCTAAACACTAGTAGGTCATGCAAGTTCATCAAAGTAGAGTCCCAAATGGGTAGGTAAGACGGTTTCTTCTGCCATTGAAATTCAATGGTCAGTATGACTAAGCAATCCATGAATATGTGAATCACCATCTGAGGATATTATGAGGCATATGTAAGTTCGATGTTGAGCAACCGAGTTTTCTCGACTTTTCCATGGAGATCATCCATAACTTTGACCCATGGATCAATAAATTTCACTGGAACAATGGTCTTTAGAAGGTCTCCCTGACCAAAAGTGAGAACCATATTGGAAGACCTACACTAGTAAACAAAGAAAAATGGTGGACATGGGTGTTGGTGCGGGCTCACAAAATGCTTGATGGGATCTAGAGTGAATAATTCAAACAACAGACTAGAAGGCAAGGAATTGAGTGGGAGACAAGCACAAGTTTATAGAGAGTAATGAAGAAGATAACGCGGGATGCACATGGACATGTAATAAAAAATTAAAAATTCATATCTTAATGAACCATTAACAATGAACATGGCTATTAATCGTAGCAATATCTATTTGTGGATTTGGGAAATAAAGGGCACAATCAACAATACGATAGTGGGACATCCGGGCGAATGGAAAATTAATCAATGCATCAATAATTAACTAGAAAGGTATCGAAAATCGTTGGGGCTTAAATGAATCAGACTAGCAATGAGAGGACAGTGACTAAAAAGGTACCAATGGAACTTAATGAACAAAGTGACAGTGACATGGCATGGATTTTGAATTTTGAAACTACTAAATACCAAAATATTTGACACAAACCTCCCTAACCACAAAGGTGTGATCCAATATGGAAAAAATGACAATGACAACTAGACTCTAGGAAAACTAACAAATGGACACGTCACCACTTTATTGATGGAAAGGATAAATAATAAAATAATTAAAAAACCTACCTACTTTATTCACTCATTGTGATAAGAGTGTTGTGAAACTTCTCTTATTGAGCAAAAATGTAGGGATTCAGGTGTGCACCATTCACCCATCCTAGACAGAGAATACCATTTATTTGTGTCAGTCTGACAGCTCCAGATTCCCGAATTTCCACAACTATGAAGGGTCCAATCCAATGCATTTGCAATTTCCCCATATTCTTTTGATACTTACTATCATACAACAAAACTTGATCACATTGCACAAAAGACTTAGTATTAATATGCTTGTCATTTCAAGCCTTCTGCCTAGCCTTTTCCACAGTCTGATGAAAATATGCTAGAAGTCAAGCTTCATCCAATTCCAACAACTCTCTGACCCATTCCGCAACTGATTCGTTATTTTTCATATGAGTTAGTTGAGAAATATATAAGTTCGGAGTGATAAAAGCGATGAGGATGACTGATTCTCTACCATAAACCAGTTGGAATGGAGTATACTTATGCATTTTCTTTGTAGTAGTCTTGTAATCCAATAATATTTTTGGAACCCTTTCATCCCAGTCGTCCCTATTTGTGCAACATACCTTGGTTGACCCTCTCTCCAAAATCTTGTTAAAGGCTTTGATACCATTTGCTTGTGGATGATATGGGATTCTTTTGTGATGTTGGATTAGGAACTCGTGGGTGAGAGTGGATATTGTATCGCTGATGAAATGTGCACAATGAGTGTTGGTCACACTCTGAGGGCATCCAAATCGAGTGATGATGTTCTCCAAAATAAACCTGGCCATTGTATTTGTAGAGAAATGTCGGACCGRTTCTACTTTAGCCCAATAAGTGACATAGTCAGTAGTGGTGATGATATATCTAGATTTTGAGTGCTTGGTTGGTGGAGTGATCAGTCCTATGAAGTCAACTGCCCATTTCTCAAAGTCTTAAAGATATCTAACATGATGTAATGGAAACGCATCCCTGCACTATGGCTTACTAACCCTTTGACAAACATCACATGCCCTGGCATAAACTTTTGCATTTTTAAAGAAAGTTGGCCACCATAGTCATGCTTGTAGTATATTTTGTGTGGTCACCTTCCCTCCAACGTGACCTCCTGCAACTCCATTGTGACATTCCCACAAAATTTCAAGCCACTTGTGATCAAGTATGCACTTTTGAAGGATATTGTCCAATCCTAACTTATAAAATTTTCCTATGATCAAATGATACTCTACAGCATGGACCACCAGATGCCTTTTCTGAGTTGCGAAATACCTATCAGGCATAGTACTAGTAGTGAGAAACAATGCAATGTCAGAAAGGTAATCGGGGATACCCTCAATCTTAAAAAGATTTTCATCTAGGAGGTGATCATATGCAACTTTGCCACTCTCTCCCGATTGTAATTGAGATAGATGATCGGGGCCAACATTTTATTTCCCTAGCTTGACAACGAATTCAAAGGAAAACTCTTAAAACAACAACAACCAGTGACAAATTCTTCCTTCTAACAGAGGCTTATTAACCATATATTTCAGTGTTGAATGATCAGTAAATATTTTAAAATGACCTCCTAACAAATAGTGTATGAATTTTTGAAAAGCATAAATCATTTCAAAAACTTCCCTTTCGGTGGTAGTGTGGTTTCCCTCGACCTAAGAAATATTCCTACTAGAAAAATAAATTGTATGATCTAGATTTCCTTCACCAGGATGCACAATAAATGCACCTAAAGCAATGCCAAAATCATTTATGTTTACTTGGAATTCCACCTTCCAATTCGAATATATCATAATAGGGAAAGTACTCTTTGAGGGTATCAAAAGCTTGATCACATTATGGCTTCCAACTGAAGGCTTCATATTTCTTCAACAACCTTTCTAATGGGTAAATTATGCTTATGTAATTCCTGTTAAATCTGCGATAATATCCAATGTCACCCAACATTGACCACAACTATTTGGAAGCCTTCGGAGGAGGCATATTTATTATCACAACAACCTTTGCAGGATCAACCAAATCTCCTTCCCTGCTTATTATATGTCTTAGCATATTTCCAAAAGGTATGCAAAAGATACACTTCTTCAGGTTTAGAGAGATKTGTAGTTGTCTGCAACAATMTAACATCAATCGTAGTAACCCTATGTTCTCCTTCAATATATTGTTCATGGTCCAATCATCCATATATACTTCAAGGAACTTTTGAATAAAGTCGCGGAAAGAAGGAATAATTATTCGAGAGAAGACAATTGAGGCATTCTTTATACCAAATGGAAAGTAACCCCACTCAGTTGTAAATGTAGTCTTTATTTTTTCCTCTTCTGTGATTTTAACCTGATGATAACCTAAGAATCCATCTATAAAAGAGTATGCTTCCTTTCCAACCACCTGATATAGTATTCCATCACTAAAGGAGGTGGAAAAGGATCACGCATGCAAGCTAAGTTCAATATTTTGTAGTCAATGCAAACTCTGATTTAATCGGTACCTTTTTTACTATGTATCACAATGGGACTAATCCACTCAGCCTCATCCATGGGGAAAATAAACCTGGATGCTAACGTTCTATCAATATCTTTCTTAACCTTATCCTTAATTAACAGATTCAGATAGTGTGGTTTTTGTTTGACAGGCTTAGCATCAGGTTTTAACTTAATCCTCATTTCTCATAGATCTCCCTTAATCCCCTTCATCTCTAAAAATCTCTTAGGAAATAGATCTTCATACTCCTACAACAAAGCCTGGATCTATGTCATTGTTTTCTCATCCCAATAGTCCCATGTAGATGCCATATTAGGATTATCCCCACTCCTGATATTCACTTTCCGCAACTTTAGAAGTTGAGTGTATGAGCTTCTAATATCACCTGAGATGGTATACTTGAGATCTCCAACTCCTTGAGATCTCCAGCATCCTTGTCAACTTTTCTACAAGCCATAGGGATTCTCACAGAGGAAGGATACAAGATATATGAAAGAAAGTGTCCATGCTCTGAGAAGAATGTAAGTAGATGATGAGGCTTAAAGTCATTACCAAACAACATCTTCTTGATTTTTTGGAGAACAGCAGTGATTTCAAGAGTCTTACCAGAAAATGAGAAGTCATCGAAGAATTGATTCTGAAGTGTCTTCCAACATGATGTTTGTCTTCTTGTCTCCTCATGCACGTGCCAGTCCTTGATAATTGTTCCCAAAGAGTGGAATAATTGATGTGTCCATAGATAGGAAGGAATTTGTGCAACTTTCCACACTTTTATACAATGCTCAATGTGTGCAACTAGGTTAGATTGACCATCATATATCTCCAGGGATAGTGTATGAATATTCTCCTTCCGATATTTTCCTAGTTGTTGTACTTGTGTTAGCGGAAGAAATAAATGTTTTATAGAAATCTTGACTTCATCCCAAGAAGAGAGGAATCCTTTGTGGGTATCCCACCACCTGGCTAGAGAAGACTTTAGGGCTAGGTCAAGTACTGAGATTATTTGCTCGACCGCAACCTTACCCTCCATGTCAATGAGAAAAATGTGCAGATATAAGGTACCATCGTATGTTGGATACTCCTTGATTTGTGTTCCAATCCACCTTACTGTTCTAACAATTTTGCAATGCCTGGAGAAATTTCCATACCTTCCTTGTTTCCAATTGTCAAAAGTTTCTTCAGAATATTCATCCATCGATTTAATGCTTCACCAACTTACAGATCCATCTGCAATGGGATTAATGTAATCTACTCATTCTCCTATAGTAAGAGCATGCAATTGATCTATGACGTCTTCCTCTGTATTATCATCGGCTGGTTCGGTGTATCTTGGACCTTGATAAGGATCTAGTGGTTGAGTAACCTTCAGGTCGTCATATTTGAAGGTCATAGTTTCCTTGTTAAGATCGATGAAAAAAAGGTTTTCATGGGACCAATCAATGCCTAATAGAGATGGATGAGGATCCTTCTCCCCCATTATCTCAGTCACCTTGAAATCATCTATTTTTTTAATCTCAGCCAAGTTTACTTCAACATTTTGTAGCCTCCCCACAGCATAGATGCGGTACTAATTCGCCATCTGCAACTGAAAAGGGGAATATATGAGCTTGGTCTTGCCCATTTATTCCCAAGTATTCTTTGGAAATATGTTGACATTAGAGCCCAAATCTAACATAACATCCTTGATCTCATAGTCATCGATGTGAGCATTCAACCTGAACTCCTTTCCAGATCTCCTTTTCCTTCTCTGGATTCTACCTGCATTATTTTTTGGAACATTGGAGGCAATAAAATCCTCTAGGTTTCCTTCAGCTCCCAAATCCAACTTGATTGTATTTTGCAACATCCCAATAAGTTTTTCATAATCCAATATATCAAATAAGAGTTGCATCCACAGATCAACATCCTTTCATACTTTTCTTGAGGGATCCATTTGAGAAGATAACTCTCTGGAAACCTTTGGATGTTGTGGATTTGGATTAAAGCTTGAGTCTGCAACTACATGTGTTGGCTAAATTTGCATCTATTTAAACATATCAACTACACTTTTAAATAATTATTTTTTCTACATAGGATCATACTTGGTATTTCCATGGATGGCCTTCTGGATTTTTAGTTGATGTGGAATTTCTACATCTATACCTATCTGTGTACCTCCTCTAGTGATGATATTAATATTAGGCCCCTCTCTGTCAGTTATAGTTCTCAGTTTAGAATTTATCAAGTTGGCACCTCTCTACCTAGCACGATCTTTCCATTTGGAAATAAGGTTTGTACAGTCTTCTGTAGCATGGGAATTATTCCTACAATGTGAACACCAAGGTCTTCTTGGAAGTGGACAGTCTCTCGCCAAGTGTCCCTTCTCATCACAATTGTAGCAATGAACTAGTCCTCTTTCATTAGTTTGTCTTCCCCAGTATCCTCCTCCACCTATGCAACCCCTTCTAGGTCCTACATTGACCTTGAATGCAAATCGATCCAGTATATCCACGAGTGCATCCAAAGCTCTACAATGATTAGTTTTGTGCGAAGGTGAACCACAAAACTCACAATACATGGTATTTGGCGCAGGAGTGTACTTCTATAAAATTGAACAATGCCTTGGGGATTTCCCATGACTTATGAATATTTCACAATACTTGATACTCTAACCTCCTTGATTATTTGGGAAGGTGTGGTATTGAACATGCCAATGGAAGGGTGTTGTAGCAGCAACATGTGCAACTACTCCCGTCGACCCAATTGGATGAGGAGCTATATTAGAGGGACCTATACCCCTTAGTCTCAGACACTCATTATCCACATGACCTTCCATGTAACAACCCATACACCATAATTTTGGTTGACCTACTTATGGAAGAGTCAACTGTTGAATTGTCTCAATCAACGCAGATATGTTTCCCTACAATTGTGAAATATTAGAATTCTTTGTAGGCCTCATGAAGTTCCCTGGATAAACTACCATAGCCTCAATCTTCATAGCATGCTCCAATACTTCTCCTGAAGTGGTTATCCTTTGCTAAGTTAGAGGAATATGTGTCAAAGGTAACAACCCTTGAATGAATCATTCTCTCTGATGATCCTCATGGATAGAATTTTCTAATTTCCCTATCAAATCTTTAAACCTCTGGTTATACTCCCAAGTGGACTCACCATCCCTCTACTTTATCTCCCACAACTCTAAGAGAGCTTGTTGTTCTAATTAGGTAGTTGGAATTCCACTATAAATATTTGCTTCACCTGAATGAGCATGAAATCTTGTTCTTGATCCCCTAGCTCGATCGCCTTCATGTACCAATTAAGATCTTGACCACTAACAATATTCTAGAACTCAACTAACTTGTTCTCATCTAAAGTTTCACGAGACCTCCAGATGGCTTCACATAGAAACCAATGTTTTTCAACGTCCTTATCACCTTTACCCAAAAATTGAGGGTATCGGGTGAGAGATCATGCATGTTGATTCTCCATTGAGGGATTTGGGAACCATACTAAAATGAAACTTCATGGTCCTGGTTGCGACACAACTAAAAAACTTGTCACAGTTCCGCTGCTAGTACTACTCAAAATGGTTGGACTTGAAAGGTTAGAAATAACAAAATTGAAAGAAATATTTATTGTAGAAATTACCATATTTATAGATGGCACTGGGGGAATGGGTGATTTAGGGTTGGTTCCTTTACCTCCAGAGAGAAATTCCTTGATGTGGGGGGTCTCTTTCGTTTGTAGTGTTTTGTTTATATCTTGATGTGATTTGACACCTTTTGGTGTTGCAGGCTCCAACTCTCCCAAAACTTCTTCAGGGGTTCCAGTTGAGTATTCTTCTTTAGTGGTGGTACTTATCCTTACTCTTTCATCCATATCTTTTGAAATTCCTTCCTCTTGTATTCTTCTTCTAGAACCTTCACCTCTTTCACCAAATTTCTCCTTCAACCATCGGTTATCCAACCTTCCTCATCTCTTCAACTCCCACAACTCTTCTAAATATTTCATATGACTTATCTCAAAGTCAATCTCCTTATGTGACTTATCAAACCTCTTCATCACTTTTATCATTTGTTTCTACCACCTCTTCTCAATAAAAGTATCCCTCTTTTGATCTCGTTAATCCCTTGCACTTTTCTTTTGATGGCCCCCCATATCTCTCATAAAATATTCCTTGACCCAACTCATGAACCCTCTCATAAATCACCCTCCCTCGAGTGCAGGGGTTTACACTGCCATGTCACTCAAAGGAACAACCGACATTCCTTCTTCCCCTAATATAACCTTGATCCATAAGAGGATTTCCCACAATGGTTTTTCTCTGGCTCCTTCTTTGAATACGACTTCTTCTTTGGAAACATATTTTTGGTTCTCTGTAGAAAAATCGATAATGAAACCCTCTAGAACAATCTGTACCCAAAAATCCACAGTGCGAGAGATTGGATGATATAAACGGAAAAGAGTTTCTAAACCCTCAACGGTCCAATTGTATTTCTTTTTTACTCAATATTTGTATTATGGTGTTTCTTGTAGGTGATCCAACCACTAGAATACCTCTTTGGGGAACCTAATCCAAAATATTTTGTATTGATCTCTAGCAATCTCTAAATAGAACACCGTTCTTTTCACAACCATATTTTTTTTTGTCACAACCCTGCTTCCTATTGTATGAACACATCACACCTTCTTTCCCACCAATTCTCAATCTCATATTTGTAAATCCGATGAGGCATCCTCTAAAAACTCGCTTTAAAACTTAGTCCCAACAATGGAACCATTTGTTGGCACAAGATTGAGACTAGGGTTCTCTAAGTGTTCCAACAAAATGCATTGATGTAGTCTAGATACATCAACATATTCATCCTTCTGTGGGAGAAAGAAGTCTCACTTGAGGAATAGTTGATACTTGGATGATGAAGTGAGTCAGAGAGAACGCAACATCATATTTACCTTAACATGAACTAGAGAAATATAGCAGATCCCAAATATACAGTGATCAAATAATTAACCAGACAAAAAAGAAACAATTGTATGACAGAACCATAAATTCATACACATCATATCATATCAGTACAACAAGAAATTTTAGGGCTCAAACACATCCTTTTATTAGCAGCTCCAACATTCCAAAATCTGTATACATCATAGGTCTCCAATACAATCTCTTGCATAGAAAGATATGATTTCACATAACTCATTACAGTCTCAAGATCATTTTGCAAAGGAAACCGAACTATCAACATAGACCATTACAATAGCAATAACAATAGTAAAAACCCCAACAACCATTTTCCTGTTACATAGCTCCATATTTATACTTTTCCCTTGGTCGCTTCTTGGATTCTTTATTCCACTATTTTTTCGGCTTTTCCCTGTTGGCGCTCAATGTTCTTGGCCTTTTTCACTGCTCATCCATTTGGCACATGGTGCTTTTGGCTATTTCAGCCACTTTTACACTTTCAGTGAGCTCTATGTTCTTCTAATTGTTTTCTATTGCTTCTTCATCTTCTAGTTGGCATCCATCACTTTCCCCAAAACTTTGGTATTTCCAAAAACAGAGGGCCCAATAGTTGTCTTATGACCCCCAAAACAATTTATGCTTGTTGTGTATGCTCCAATGGTAGACTTATGTGTAACCTTATTTTTTGCTTGAATATGATGAGCATATTGTGTAGCTTCCATAATATTTGTAAGATGTCTTAAGAAAAGCTCATTTTTTATGTTTAGTTTTAATCCACCCATGTAAGCTTCCAACAATTGTTCATCACTTATACCATCCACCCTTGTTGCCAATACCTGGAATTTTGAATTATAATCTTCAATATCACATGCTTGATTCTTGTCAATTGACTGAAATAGTCCCACGCTTTCCCATATTGTGTTTCTAAGTCCCTTGTAAATAAACCCCAAGTATAATGATAAAGAGGGGGCTTCCTTTTAACTACCCATTGATACCATTAATATGGTTTTATCTCAAATTTCAAGGTTGTTATGTGGCTCCATCAAACTTATTTAATTCAATCTTGGGAAATTTGAATTTAGGACCTGTTGATGGCCAAAACTGACCATGTTCAACATTAAGGAAATGACTCGGTGGCACCAATTAGACCCTTATCCATTTGGTGTGGTGATCCCAACTGGTTAAATGGGTCCGACTACTCTTTACCTAATACTAACCTAATCTAAATGATTAATCTAATATAAACTAATCTACCTTAAACTAACCCTAAACTTAACTAAGGTTAACTGAAATAAGGGCTCAGTCAAACCACGTGAATGTTTTCTTCTACGAAAGGAGACTTCTGATATAATTTATTATATGCAAATGAAAATGCCATTTAATCCAAGATGCAAGAAGCAAAAAGGAAATTTAATCTATCATGATCAAGAAAAGGAACAATCCTAATCTTAATCAAGAGCAAGACAAAAAGGAACTAGAATTGGATCCAAGATAAAGGTAAACTAATAAAACATTGAAGCAGTGCAATGATTTACAGTTATTTAAACATATATGCATTTACAGATATCCAATAAACAGTTATTAGATCCTTTCACACATACCCAGACCTAAATATCATTAAATGGGTTCAAGATAAATAATACTCATTACATTACAAAAATAGTTCATATAATGCAATGATAATCAACACAAATATAGACTGCCTTAGACCGATAAATAGCTATTAGCTAATACATACAAGTCTACTTGAATCCTATTTTCAAATTTAATCTGACTCTATTCAACCCTGCAAAGATAGCTTTGCAATAGATTTAAACAAGCATAAATTTTCTAATTTTAACAACAGTGCTAAAATAGCAATTTAACTTATCTCAACAAAAGAGAAATCAAATTGAAAATATGTATTTATTTAATATTCAATACTGAGCAATAGTGATCATATTGATTACAAAACAAAGAATAATCATCTCTGGTTCAGTGCAGCAATTCCCTCTCTCCTTCAAGAATATTACTTTGCAACATTGCTTAGTTATCTTCCATTCAGAAATTGGGAATCCCCCCATCTATCACTTCATACTTCCTTTTATACCAAACAAAGTTCTACCAAATACAAAACAATTACTCACTAAAAATGAGAAAAGATTCCTAAAAATCAAGTCACAACTGACCCCATCTGTTGCACCATGGATTCTCGGATCAGGTAGGATTTTAACTAGAAGATAGTCATAACAGAAAATCGTTATCATGAGTGTCTCCAAATTTTTTTTAATTTCTCATAATATTCTTCAAATGGGTGCCATATCTTGATTTTTTTTTCTTGTCATATTTGGTCTTGATCTAGTAACAAACACCTTGATACATGTACACACACAATTAAAACAAATTAACAACTTGAATATATTAAGAGTGGCTACAAAATCTATGATTTTGTAGTTACTCTAAATTTAGATATTTTTCTATCAATTAAAATATAAAAAAAAAAACAATAAAATCAAACATAAACAAACTCATTTCTATGCCTATTAAATATCTTCTCAGCATTTGAATACATACACAAACCAAATACAAATATATATACAGGTGTAAATTGATGAATCATTGGACATTGACGATTTGGAACTGGAAATGTTTTCTTGATCAAAGGTAATAACAATATGACTTTATGATCTTCAGCATATTTTCATTTCTTATTTATTATAACGATTTCTAGTTTACATTGTGCGACTAATTATTTGTTTTGTGTCTTCAGATGATGATTCTTATTCATGTAGAAATTGTTTTTGAGAATAGATTACAACGAATTTGGATTTCCTCATCCAAAAATAACCATTTAGACATCAAGGCGAGTTATTCTTTACCAACATAAGACATATTACCCAAGAGCTCATTATTAAATCCAAATCTAATACCTGAACATTGAATATGACTTTTAAGAAAAAGAAGAAAGATTAAAAAAAAGTCGCATTCTTTGATAAAATATGGACATTTTGGTATGGCTCTTGAGAAAATAACAAAGTGAATTTAGCTCAAAACCCATAAGCATCATTAGCATCCAAACACAGTAGTAAATGCACTACCTGACAATGAAAACTAGATCTCACCATTTTCCTTTTAATACGGTAACGGTCATACCTTTCCCATGATAAGAGGGATTTTTGGACTTCAGCAAATTTAAACTCGAGTGATCTTGAACAAGAATTTCTTTGACCATCTTTATCCTACAAGTGAAAAAAGAATGGCTTGAGCTATTAGGGATTCATCTACAGGAATTTCAACATTACCCATGCAAGGAGATTTTCGCATTAAGCAACTATGAAAAAAACCTATTAATCCAAACATTACAATTGTGGAACTTCTGAAGGAAAACCACCATCCTACTCTTCGTATGAGAGCAAGAGATTGATTATAGGTCTGGACAGTCTCAATAACAACAAGTTCAAACTAAACTAGTGGTGCCATAAGAAAGATACAGAGGAGGATTTCAGAATGAGAAGTCACATGGCTCAAAAGCACTTTAAAAGGATAGACTACAATATGAAATGCCAAACACTATCAAACTAACAAAGTAAATGGGTCATTATGATTTAGATAAGACTAGTATAGGCACAACAAAATTTAATAAACTCTCACCATCCAACCTCCTTGAACAAAAAAAGATATTCATTGTATGCTTCAATGATTTCGACACCTGGGGGTTCCATTCTCACCATAGGAGCCATAACAGGTTGCGGAACTCATTAGACAAGGGAAAATGCATTCAAAAGCCAAAGAAACAAGTGGGTAAAAAAGAAACAGAAGAAAATGTAGAAAACACTCATCTATCTCAGAGAAATGAAACAAGAGACACTAACTGTCATAATGGTCTTGGAAGGCCTTGAATTTTGAATGCAATGACTATGTACGTTTTCTTGGTCTTGAAATCTCTTCATATGATGGTTGGTTTAAATGCACAACAAATGTGGAAAAACATAGGATGCATACACGACAATTTCCCTTGCCTAACACGATCTAGGCATAAAGAGCATGATACAATGTATAACCAAATTCAATTTCCATAGCGCCACAATCATACAATTAATGAGTCACGGATGGGGTGACAAGTGGTCGTCAGCGGACAATAGGTGGCAACTAGAAACAACGGGTGTTATTAACCCCAACCGCCAGCCTCCCTCCCATTCATTCTGAATGACCCGCACTAAGCCAGGAGTTATGGTAGTGCATTGGGATATCCTTGTAGTTTTAATGGCCCCTTGCACGAACCAGGTTGAGCGTACAAAGATAAGTACTAGGAATAGGAGAGTTGTCACCTATGATTTCATGGCGACCATCCCTATCAATTCACAAGGAACTATGAAGTCTAGCACCTCTGAACATTCTACCATTCTACCATTTCTGCAAACTCTTTTTCTCCTTGACTCTTTCTTGGTCTCCCACCTCTCACCTCTCGCCGCTACTCTTTTGGTGTTCTTCCTTGATAGTCCCACCCAGAATCCCTACAACATGCCAAGAGAGAGGAGTAAATCCATAAGGGGATCATTGTATTACAGTTCCCTATCTGGACACAACAGGATCAACCCCTCTCAGCTTTCTCTAATTACAAGAAGCACTCCAAACCCAAGCCAAAATTGGATAGAACCGCCTCAACAACCCTTGCCACCTCCCTTCAATCCTACAATGGACTTTAGAAGCTACCTTGTTGAATAGGAAACTCCCCCTCCTGAGGATCATACTCCTCCACTGATTTTCCATCCTGAAATCACCCCTCTCAGAGTCCACACACAGGTTCATGGTTTTAGCACTGGTGGATGTATTGTGGAGGAAGAAATTCCTCCTAGCTAGCAGGCAGAGAACCAACCGACCACTATGGATGTAGATTCGGAGGAGGATTCACCTCATTTCTCCCGTCTTCGACTCTTGGATGAACAACTTCAGCTCATTTTTGAAATGTGGTAGAAGCTTGATGACCAGACGCACAATAAGTGAATTCTTGGCCAGAGAATGGACCTCCTGATTGACGCCATGACTGAAGCTCCAGCTAAAAAATGATGCCCGACTTGTGGCCAAAATTTCATCCCAGCTTATAGCATTCATGGAAGTCTAAGTACGCATATGGATTAGCTCCTCCATGTTTCTTTTCTCTTTCTAGTTTTGTCACTTATGCAAAGATTGGCAGACTCCCTGCCTTACAATGTATGTTAGTCGGTCATGGCGACTAGTTTATGGTTATAGTTTTGTTCAAACAATTACAAATTTTTTTGAAGACCACCTGTCTTGGTTTCCCTGATGTGGAAAGACAGGTGAAAGACTATAGAAAATGTAATGACATACATTGTTGATAATATATAGATCCTTTTATTTTAAAAAAAAAGAAGAAAAATCATACAATTAATGAGACATATGGCACTTAGAAGTTTGGAGGCTTATACAGCTCATACAAATGAAAACCTGAGAGATTAACATAATTCAAAGTATGATTGAATAGATCAGGGGAGACATATAAATTGGCAAGTGTAACATTCGACTGGGAAAAGTAACATATAGTTTTGCAATGTTATATGTATTTTTTTTAAATGTATTTTTTTAAATATATTTTGTTTATGCAATTAGAATCAAAACATAGGTTTCCAACAAAATATAATTCCAATGAAAAGTCATGAACAAATAACCAAGGTATAGGTATTTCAAAAGAGGAATGAGCATTTGATTTATAACAATAGAATAATCATTACAACTTCTAAACATAGTGAGATTCAACTATAAACCTTGATCATAATCATAACTTGCATTTAAAAAGCAGAACTAGATTTCATATTCCCTGAGATCATAAAGAAAATTCCATAAGATCATTAATGGTATAGAAAAGCATAAAAGTTATCCTCAAAATAATGTTTTGAATTTCACGCTTTCATTCGTGAAATTCAAAATATTAAACAAAATAAATACCAAAATCATGATGAATTTGAGGATAAGAAACCATTCAATTCTCAAGCAATAATGTCCAACAAAAATTAAACCAATCACAAAATATTTACACAATTCAATTCAAATCGTTCAAATAAGAGAAACTCAAATAAAGATAAAAGAAAATTTTCACATTAAAAATCCAAAAGGGACACTCATTTTCAATCAAGCAAGAAAGAAAATATGGGGGTTGTTGTTTGCCACAACAATTGGAGACATACTTGGAGAACTAGTTATCTATGTTCATGAAAATAAAAGAGAAAGAAGGTTAGACCATAGGAATAAGAAAATCTATCAATTTTGCAATATCAATGATAACTTCCTTATGACTAATTTAAAATATAAGAAAAATACATGTGTACTCATACTTATTCACTTGATCTTTGCAAAAGGGAAAGGGATTTAATTATTTTTAATTTAAAAATAAATGGGAGAATAAGATTTTTATTTGACTAATGAGCAGAGTTTACCTACCATGAGTAGATGCAATCAGTTCATCTCGTATTTCTATTACCTGGCATCACTTCGCTACCAATGGGCATCTATAGCCCCGATGAAGTTTCCTTGATATCATGTATACATTGCCCCACTTCCAGCGAGCATCCATAGCCCCAACAGATTTGTATACACTTCCCACACCTTTTGGTTCTTTCAACTTCTTATGTATTGTAATTTATTAATCACCTTTAGATAAATATATTTGAGATTGTATTTTCCATTGGTGAATAGGAAGTGGGGTGATATAAAAGTTATTTTGATATATTGCACTTCATGGGGTAAAACGAAGCCTTTCATCTTGATATTTTCCATTCCAATTGTTTTAATTCTATTTTTGTAAGGGAAATTAATCTCTGAAAAGACCTTGTTTCAAAGTACTTTCCTAAGTAAATTATCTTGGAAAAGATGAATTAATCATAAAAAGAATTTTTAACATGATAAAGTAATATAAATAATAAATTTTATGTCTTATGCAATCCAATGATAATAATTCTCTTTCATTAAAGATACATAAACAAGAGATATATAAAGTACACAACATGTCTCTAATTTTTGTCAAAAAATAGTAATCAAAAGAAAACCAAAACATAAGAAACGTTTTCAACTATCTAAAAAAAAATGCAAACTCAACAAAAAAGATAAATAAATAAGCCATGAAGAAATGAAAACCCCAACAAGACTAAAAACATATCTCAACATAAAACATAAAGTTAATATGAGCATTTTCATTTAAGTTGAGATCATGATTAATCATGCCTGGCATGGTTATTATTGATTAGGCTTTTATTGCAATGGTAAAATTCTAACTAAACCACAGTTATGATTATAGGTGCACTTGTAACATTCCCCGGGCACACTCGTTGGGGACAACACCACTACTCTAAAACCAAATTTCTTTGATACTATATGATTAAAAATGTCCATGCCCAGACATAGACCTACTGGGCTATGGCAGATAAATCTCTTTGCGGAATAAATCACACATAAACTTAACAGAAATAAACAAAGATAACATGAAAGCATACATGCAGTGAAACACATGATATTATTATAAGAATCACATGCATGCACTAAAATACATCATTAACCATTAAGAATAGAAATGATATTTATCTCTTAACTGTAGTGCATTGATTGCATGCAGATCTTCCACGAACCTCCCATCCTTAGACCATGCTTCTCATCACTCTCAACAGTGGGTCACCTCTGAGCTAGGACTAGAATCCATCGGGCAAGAGATTCCTAGGCTAGGCATGGACAACATGAAGTTGCACTAGTCTACAAGAAGGATTTCCTCCAAGGAGCCACTTATGCCCACTGCTCACAGACTCTCATTCCCCACATTCCTGTCCCACCCCAAGAGTATACACATTCACTGTCACACAGTCCATCAACTGCTCCACCTCCCTTCCAGGGCTTCGGCAACAAGTTGGACAAGAATTCTCAGAGCTTTGTAGTTACTACTAGACTCCCTCCAGGAAAACTTACTTCCTCAACAAACTCTCTCACCTAGAGAGAGTTTCTCATAGGACTGACAACCTGCTTCTTCAATCCACATGCTTGACAACCCGCTTCTTCAATCCATCTCCTCAACACATGGGAAAGGGTGATGGAAACAACAAAAACCGGATGTAGGGGCATGGTAATGGAAGAACGAAACATAGGAAACTCGCAGGGTATAGGTTCAGCAAAGATATTAGTTTGGGCTCATTGCAAAGGTTCAAGATGGTCAACGGTTCAACAATTGTGCTCTAGGTTTTCTTTACCGCTTTCCTGCCAGTTGTGTGCATGAGTGGAAGGAATGGCCAAAAATATCTCCGAATAGTCAAAATCCCCACTTACATTTTCATGTTTATGAGATGACACATGGAACTCATGAAGCACGTTCCTCTCCATTTGGAAGTTGTTCCCCTTCCCCAAAGGAACTTAGGATAAATCCATATCCTCCTCATGACATTTAGAAGAATAATATATATTATTCTATGAGTTTTAAGCTCTTAAGATTAGCCCCTTTTTTCCATCCTCTCAACCCCCTCCCTTACCGAGCCTAGTGGAGCCTAGTACCCCATACCCTTTCATCATGGTCTGTATACACGCAGTGATGTTTTTTATATTAATGATTTGAATATTTACATATACAAAACAGGCTCTTGGCCTTAGCTTCCTAAGCTCTCTAACCCAACTATCACATAAGCCTCCTAGCTTATCATTACTTGGCTCACTAGCCTATGAAATGTGTTTACAATTCATGATTAAAAAAAATTAGGGGCTCGGCCTTGGGGTATTACAATCCCCTCCCCTTATTTTTTAAATTGTCCTCAGTGCAATTCTCTAACACCATATCAACAAGATTTCCAAAATATTCAAAAATACGCAGGTATTATGCCCACATTCCATCCTCATGCTCCCAAGTAGCGTCCTCGGGATCATACCAGGTCCATTGGACCTTTACAAGCCCTATGAATTGATTCCGGAGTTGCTTAATTCCCTGGTCCATAATGCGTACCATATGCACTTGGATAATGCCTTCTTGCTCCACCTGAATCACATTCCAATCAATTACATGATTAGCATCAGGTGTATATTTCTTGAGCAATGATACATGGAATAAATTATGAACGGACATAGATGCATACAATGAAATAATATAAGTTATTGCACCAATCCTCTCTAGGATTTAAAATGGTCAATAATATCTAGCTACCAACTTGGGACAATTTCCCAAATTCAGTGAACTTGTGTTGGCCTTAACCTTCAAGAATACATGATCACCCACTTTAAACTCCCTGCGAGTTCTACCCTTGTCAACATAGATTTTCTTCCTATCTTGGGAAGCCTTTAAATTTGGTTTCATCCTCAACATTTTATCTTCCATTTCTCTGAGCAATTATGGCCCAATCACTTTCCTAACAACTAGATTGTCCCAACTTACATGAGTGTTTCACTTTCTGCCATAATGTGCTTCCAATTGGCTCATCTTTAGATATGTTTGGTACCCGTTGTTGTACGTAAACTCTACCAAGTGTAGGTAGTCTTCCCACTTTGATTGTTTTTCCATCACATACATTCTTAACATATCTTCTATTACTTGGTTTACCCTCTCTGTATTCCCATCAAACTTGGGATGATAGGATGTACTGAAATTCATATTGGTTATGAACCCCTTGAATAATCCCTTCCAAAATTTTGAAGTGAATTCTAGGTCTCTATCAGACACAATTGTCTTGGGAATACCATGTAATCGGGCCACTTCCCTCATATAGATATCAGCAACATTGGTTTCTTTGTGAGTAGTCTTAAATGGAATAAAATGGGCAGCCTTGGTAAGCTTGTCTGTCACTACCATGATAGAATCATGATGCTTTCTTGTCCTTGGAAATTTGGTGATAAAATTCATTGTCACCTCTTCCCACTTCCACTCAAGAATGGGAAATGGCTGCAGTGACCCATTTGGGTGTCTATGCTCAGCCTTGACCCTTTGACACTCCATACATCTGGTAATGTACTCAACAATTTCTTTCTTCATACCTAGCCAACAATATTGGCTCCTGACTGCTGCCACTGTTTTTTGATATCTTGAGTGTCCAACATAAGGCACATTATGCATCTCCTTCAAGATCATACTTTTCAATTCCAGATAATTGGGTATAAAATTTTTGTTTATGTACATGATCATTCCATCATCTCCCAATTTATAATCTTTGACTATCTGTTGCATTTTACCTTGCTGCAATTTTGTTACCATCTCCATGTATTGCAAATCTGCTTTTGCAGCTTCAGAAATTCTACCTTTAAGATTTGTTTGGTACATGCTAATGGTTGTAGCATGTAACTCATGCACTTTCCTATTGAGTGCATCAGCCACGTTCTCCCTTCCTTTGATGTTCTTGATATCGAAGTCATACTCAAAGAGGAATTCCAACCATCTTCTTTTCCTGGCATTTAAAGCTGGTTGATCAAAAAAATACCTTATACCATTCTGGTCTATCCTCAGTTCAAATTTCTTTCCCATGAGGTAGTGCCTCCACGTTTTTAAGGAATCTAATATGGCTTCTAACTACAAATCATGAGTGGCATCGAACCTTTCATGCTCTTTCAAATTTCTAGATTCAAAACATACAACCAAACCATTTTGAATGAGGACTCCACCAAGTGCCTCTTTGCATGCATCTGTGCAAACCATGAAGTCCTCATTAGGATCTGCAATTCTTAGAATCGGAGCATTGGTTAACAAGTGCTTCAATTGCTGGAAGCTCTTTTCAAATTTTATTGTCCATTGAAACTTCACCCCTTTCCTTTGTAAGGAAGTGATTGGGTGAGCAATCCTTGAAAACCATTCAATGAATCTTTTGTAGTAGCTAGCTAGACCCATGAATGATCTAACTTATATCACATTATTTGGTGTTGGCCATCCTCTAATGGCCTCAATATTTTCAAGATCCACTACTATCCCTTCTTTGGATATAATATGCCCCAAATAATGAATTTGGTTCTGATAAAATTAGCACTTTCTCAATTTGGTAGACAACTGGTGTTCTCTTAAAACTTGCAACACCATCCTCAAGTGATGCTCATTTTCTTCTTCTATTTTGGAATATACAAGGATGTCATCCAAAAATATAATGGAAAACTTGTCTAAGTACTCTCAGAAAACACCATTCATCAAACACATGAAAATGGCAGGTGCATTTGATAACTCAAATGGCACCATTGTAAACTCATAGTGACTATACCTTGTTCTGAAGGCAGTCTTGATGATGTCTTCATCTTTAATCCTTACCTGATGGTATCCTGACCTGATATCGATCTTTGAAAATATATGTGCATCCTTCAACTGATCGAAGAGATCATCAATCCTTCGCAAAGGATACTTGTTCTTCATAGTTACTTTATTTAGCTTCCTGAAATCAATACACAATCTCAAGGTCCCATATTTCTTCTTCACAAATAACATTGGGGAACCCCAAGGTGACACACTTGGGTGTATGTACCCCTTCTTCAATATCTCTTCAAGCTACATTTGCAACTCCTTCATCTCTGGAGTACTCATTCTATAGGGAGTCTTTGACACCGAATCTTCTCCAGGCATCAAATTTATAGAGAAATCAATATCTCCCCTTGGGGGTAGTCCTGGTATCTCCTTAAACACATCCTCAAACTCTTTTAGGAATGCTTGACCTTGTATATATGGCACCCTATCCTTAGGTGTTTCCTCCATATGAGTTGCAAACACTTGGCATCCCTTCCTATAACACTTCTTCAACTCCATTGTTGATATTTCTCGAACAGTGTCTACCCTAGGAATTCCTTGGACTGCTCTTGAGTTTCCTTCCTCATCTAGGAAAGTGAATGCCTTGTTATGAAAAATTAATATGGCATGGTGTTGGTCCAACCAATACATACCAATTAGACAGTCATATGAACCCAAAGGCAAGATGTTCATATCTAGCTTGGTATTCATCCCATTCATGCCCATTGGACATGACTTAACCAACTCAACAACCTTTCTCTTGGCTCATGTAGCCAATTGCACTAACCATGATTTATCATGCTTGCATTTTGGAAATTGAAATATTTCCACTACCTAAGGATATATATAGCTATGACTAGCCCCTAAATCAATTAAAATAGTAAAGGCATGGTTATTGATCATACCTTCTACTTCAATCATGTGTGATTGAAACCCTTCTTGCTTGTTGTCTAGGGATGTATAGATCCTTGGAACACTTATTCCCATCTCCTCCACTTTTTCTACTTGCTCAACATTGTGGAAAAATCTCAATTTGCCAGCTTTGTGAGGACAATCCCTATATTTATTATCTCCTTTACAACACCAACATTGCATCGGTTGCTGCCTTGGCCTTGGCCATCTTGGGCTCTCTAAAGTTTGGCTATCCCTGAGGATTATTTCTAAAGAATGGTAGCTTGCTCCCCTTCTTCCTCAGCTCCCTATTAAACTTCTTCTTGTCCTCCCAAGCCTTTTGTAAGGTATTCTGTCATTTTTGCTAATCATACAAGCACTTATCTCTTCTTATGGTTTCTTCCAAATTTTTAGGATCATCATACTAAATATTTTCACTGATGAAGGGTGGTAGTCCACTCAGATATCTATGGATATTAACCATCTCATCTTTTATGAAGGATACATACTTCAGTAGTTCCAGGAATCTTCTTTTATACCCATCAATGGTCATGTTTCCCAACTTGAGTTCAAATAACTCTTCCATCTTTTTGTCATAATATCTCTTGTTCAAATATTTCTTCTCAAAATACTTCTTGAATTCTTTCCACGTCACATTTTTCTCCTTAATGTGATGCACCTGCACAAATTGGTCCCACCACATGGATGCTTTTTTCTTTCAGTCGGTAGATTGCAATTCTTCCTTCTGCATGAGAGGAATAATTATGAAATTGGAAATATTTCATCATTCCTAGCAACCATGTCTCAGCATCTTCATCCTTCTTGTGATCTTCATCAAAAGTAGGAGGTTTGATCTTATTCATTTCTCCATTCAATTCATCAACCCCAATCCTCCTATGCTTCCCGACAAAGGATGGACTTGATCTGTTGTGTGCCCTCCTATTGGAATGACTTTGAGAGTGATGGTGGTGTCTGCTACCACTCCTTGATCTTCTTTTCTCATCAATGGATTTGTGGCTTCCTGACTTGATGTAGCAACTCTCCTTGTCCAACTTCTTTTCAATTCAGTCCAGGATTTTCATTAACTTCATATTGAATTCCTCCTGTTGTTCTTTGGATTTCATAAGCCTTTCATTATCATCTTTGTGGCTTTAGACATATGTTTGCAATTTTTTGATGGTCTCATCCAGATTTATGTCTTCCTCCTTTCCTCATCCATGTCCATTGGAGTTGGTTCTGTTATCACCATGTAATTTCCATATGGTACCCGATCTTCCAAATTTTGGTGAAGGTTTATACCGCCACAGAGAAATGATGAATTAGAGGACCCGGCTATATATGGCAACGTATGGATAAAATAGAAGAAATGCAAAGAGTAGGACTCGACTAACCATCGATCCTGAAAGAGGCCCAGATCAATGGCTGAGGCGCATATCGGGGATGTAACTAGCATGCATATTAAACAATCTATCGATGGTCGGGGAAACCCGTCACGGTTTCATCACAGGATGCATGGCACCACCAGAGGTACATCGGGGTGAAAATCGGTCCACTCAAAACTGCTTCGCCTCGTCCCCGAGATTTCTGAAAGATAAGAACTACATATATTTCTGCGAAATGGCTGGTGAAAGTAATTTGGGGGATTAAACCATTTGCAGACAAATTCGATCATTGCACGCATATCAGTTTTCAAGTCTCAGTTT
>SNQJ01S0019815.1:93402-120186 GCA_010110895.2 Picea sitchensis
CATAAGACATATTACCCAAGAGCTCATTATTAAATCCAAATCTGATACATGAACATTGAATATGGCTTTTATGAAAAAGAGGAAAGATTAAAACAAAGTCATATTATTTGATAAAATATGGAAATTTTGGTATGGCTCTTGAGAAAATAACAAAGTGAATTCAACTCAAAACCTAGAAACATCATTAGTAGCCAAACATAGTAGTAAATACACTACCTGACAATGAAAACTAGATCTCACCATTTTCCTTTTAATAGGGTAACAATCATACCTTTCCCATGATAAGAGGGATTTTTGGACTTCAGCAAATTTAAACTCAAATGCACTTGACCAAGGAATTCCTTGACCATATTTCTCCTACATGTGACAAAATAATGGATTGAGTTATTAGGGATTCATCTACAGGAATTTGAGATTATCCATGCAAGGAAAATTTTTCATTAAGTGACTGTGCAAAAACCATATTAATCTAGACATTACAATTGTGGAACTCCTGAAGAAACCACCATCATACTCATNTGGATTGAGTTATTAGGGATTCATCTACAGGAATTTGAGATTATCCATGCAAGGAAAATTTTTCATTAAGTGACTGTGCAAAAACCATATTAATCTAGACATTACAATTGTGGAACTCCTGAAGAAACCACCATCATACTCATCGTATGAGAGAAAGAGAGTGATTATAGGTTTGTACAGTCTCAATAACAACAAGTTCAAACTAAACTAGTGGTTCCATAAGCAAGATACAGGGGAGGATTTCAGACTGGGAAGTCGCACGGCTCAAAAGCGCTTTGAAATGATAGAATACAATACGAAATTCCAAACCCTCTCAGACTAACAAAGAAAATGGGTGCCTTCAACAACAATTGGTTGACAAACTTCTCCTTTATCGCGCTCTGCAAACCTAGACTCTGCAACCCTACTGCATCTCTACAACCCTAGATTGTCTCTCCCTCTCAGCCCCTATGGCCTATGCGGCTCTGGATCCGGAACCTCCTCTGGATTTCCAAGATGAGGTCATAGCCTTCAAGGCCCTCATGGGATCGCTCTATCCTCCTCTGACGTGATATTGCTCCTTCCAGTTTGTTAAAAAACTGGAGCATATCCCAAAAGTCCCAAATCCCAGCACCATTGCGAGAAGAAAAGTTATTTCCTTCACCTCTAGAGCACTTGTCAGATAGTTCATGGGTCTTTGGCCCTCACCTTGATAAATAGATCTTTGGATTGAGCGAAAATGGCATCATCTGGTCCAAGGACGCATGAACCATTTCTTTTGAGGTAAGGGCTTCTACATTTTTTATTTCGATCTTAAATTAGACAGAGATCTCATTTTTAGAAATGGCCCATACTTCTTTGGGACAAGAGGGTTATATTTAAACAGATGGATGCCTGATTTTGACCCAGAAAATGATATCCATTTAGCAGTTCCAGTGATGAAGTTCTGAAAAGCATAGGAGACACCCTGGGAAAATACATTGATAGGGCAGAACCTAGATCTAGCCTTTATTCCTGCGCTAGGATTTGTGTGGAAGTAGACCTAGAAAAAGGGCTCCCAGGAGAAATCAAATTAAAGTTGAACGACTGGATCCACATCCAAAAACTAGATTATGAGTAGCTTTTGTTTAAATGCAAATCATGCCACGAATATGGCCACTTCACAAAGAACTGCCCCAGTAACAAGAAACCCTCAGAAACTAAAACACTACTACAGGAAGACGAATGGAAACAGGTTTGGAAAAAAGCCTATAGAGAAAAAAACAATGGATCTCGTCCAAGGCCTTCAGATCCCTCGCCCAATACAAAACCCCCACAAAAAAACCCCACTCTGAAATCCCCACCCAAAAATCCCCCCTCTTTTCTCTCCAACCCCCCTCCTCTCCTCATTCATAATCCATTTGATCCGCTAGGAGAAACTTCTCCAAAGCAAGATCCTCCTCTAGTCTCGAGCCCTTCTCCTCCCCCTACCCCACCCCTGATCGACATCATTGATGAGTCAGATGAAGATGATCCCTCCATGGAGGGAACACAAGGATCCTCATAGCAAGAAAATGTAGCCTCACACCTGCAGACTCAACACACTCAAGAAAAAGAAGAAGGAGAAATCCCACCGTAGAAGCTGAGAAAATCAAGGTGATGAATGAACAAGGAAGTTAGAGAAGAAGCAGCCACAAAGAAAATGCTCAAGGAAAGAAGCAGACTATAGAACATACTATATACACATCAACAAGGAAAGAAGGAACTAGAGGAATGAAACACTCGGATTACGTCAGCCAATCTCCCTCCACCACCCTCTAATGATTTTTCTCTCTTGGAACTATAGGTGCTTCGGCAGTAATCTTAAAGCTGAAGCACTAAAAGATCTAAAAAACATGGTCATCCCTTCAGTTATCCTCCTTCAGGAAACCAAAATGGACTCTTCATCACTTCTGGAAGCAACAAAAAAACAATTCAACACCAATGGCGGAGTGGTTGTTAGCTCTCAAGGAGCCTCCGGTGGCATCGCAACACTCTGGAACAAGCAAATTTGGAACTCTGAGGTAATCTTTGAAACTCAAAACTAGCTCCTAACAGTTCTAAAAAATAAGGACAATAATAGCATCATTTATGTGGTCAATGTTTACATGCCAAACTCTTATATAGACAAAATGGAAACTTGGAACTCACTCTCAGATCTCATAAACTCCATAGATCCTTCCTCTTATATAATCGGAGGAGATTTCAACACCCATCTCAATCCCGGAGAAAAAAAAGGAGGAAACAAAGTAAGAGATCATTTCTCATAAAATCTTATCGATCTCATTTCAGATTGGGATATGCAAGACATCAAACCTGCAAAAGCAAAGTATACCTGGAACAACAAACGGGCTAGCCTTCATCACATAGCAGCTCACCTGGACTGATTTCTTATTAGCAACAACTTTCTCCTCTCCCCCTATGACATCTCCTCCCAAATTATCCCCTTTGTTGCCTCAAACCATAAACCTATCACCCTCTCTTTCCTCTCCCCCCAGAACTTTGATCCCCTCCCCTTTTGCTTCAATCATCTCTAGCTAGACAACCCATCCATCCCCTTTCTCGTTGAAAAATCATGGAACACCCCCTTCTCTGGCTCCCCAAATTATGTCTGGGAAAATAAGCTCAAATTCGTAAAATTGTCACTCATAGATTGAGTGAAAAACTCATTCATTCCTCCTCAACAAGAAAANTCCATCCCCTTTCTCGTTGAAAAATCATGGAACACCCCCTTCTCTGGCTCCCCAAATTATGTCTGGGAAAATAAGCTCAAATTCGTAAAATTGTCACTCATAGATTGAGTGAAAAACTCATTCATTCCTCCTCAACAAGAAAATCAAGAGAAAATTGAACAACTCGGGAAAATTCAACAACAAATGGTAATGGAAATGGTAACAAGACGTTGTTGAATCAAGAGAAAGAGGCACATCGGCATCTTCATCACATCTTGTGTAGAGAAGAAGAACATTGGCACCTAAAATCTATAAGTCTCTAGATAAAAGCAGGAGAATCAAATACTTATTTTTTCCACAAGCAAGCCCAATCTCGGAGGAAAAAAAACACAGTTACCTCCATTACCTCAAGCACAGGGAAAAACAATTGTTGGTTGTGGAGCCTGATTATCTTCCAGATTCAGAGGTCTTTGTTTTCAGCCATGTTAACACCCCATGAAGACTTTACACCCCAGAAGAATGTACACTCTTCCACACGGGGGAGTGCATAGGGGGGTTACCCCCTCTGCGGGGTCCGAGGGAAAGCGGGCCCCAGACGGGGGTTCAGGGGTGAAGCCCCCGAAGGAAAAATTGCCTTGTAAAAGTATATTGTAATTTCACTGTAAATTTGGACTGTTCATTATAAGTTCGCAGATCTAATGGTAGAAATTATGTTATGGTTTTTTTCCCTAGAAGGAAACCCTCTTTTATGAGGGAAATGTATTGCGGCTAAATATGATAGCGAATATTGTATTTTGAGATAGGATATTGTGAGAGAACGAAGAGGAAGTTACAACGGGTTTGTTGTAGGTTGTATCCCTTCATTTTGTTGGATAATAACAAAGGAAGGACCTGGAAATTTTTCTAGTGGACATAGCCCACACTAGGTGAACCACTTATATTTGTGTCTCTATTGTATTGTGTAAATTCTGTATTTTATTTCCACATTTGTTTTATTTTATTGCTCCATGATCCTGTTTTTATAACAAAATTGACTCCTTTGAGAAAGTCAAAGCAAAATCTTATCGCCACTTCAATAATCTATATCAGCAAGCAATCAAGGAAGCAATAAATACGGAAGCTATTGACATGCTTGCTAACATCCCTGAGATAGTACCAGATCCATAAAATAATCAACTAGTTTAGAAAATATCAGAGGAAGAAATAGCCAAAGAAATCTAGAGCTTGGACCCTGACAAAGCTCCTGGACCTGACGGTTTTCCAATCAGATTCTACCGATCCTACTGAGACATCATCAAACAGGACCTAAAAAAAATGCTAAACTACACTTTGCAAAAGAAGAAATTTGGAGGGGCAACCAACTCTACCTTCCTAGACATCATCCCCAAAGAGTCCAATCCTTCCAATTTCTCTCGCTTCCTCCCCATTTCTCTTTGTAACTCCTCCTATAAAATTCTTACCAAGATCATCGCAACCCGACTTTCCCCCTTGCTTACAAAGTTAATCTCAGAAAATCAAAGCAGATTTCTTAAGGACAAGAAGATAACAGATAACATCGTGCTAGTCCAAGAAACCATCCACTCTAGCAAGAAAACTAAAACTTCAGGTATGGTCGTCAAGCTCGACATGGAAAATGATTTTGACCAGGTCAAGCATAGTTTTCTCTTCTCAATCCTCAAAGCATATGGTTTCTCAGAAAACTTTATCAATTGGATCAAAGCTTGCATCATCACACCTTGGGTTTCTCCTCTCCTCAAGGGACATCCCTCAAACATTTTCAAGGCTAGTAGAGGCCTCCGACAAGGCTGTCTCCTCTCCCCTTTTCTCAATATTTTTTTAGCAGACTCTCTCAGTCACAAGATGGAAGAAGAACGAAGAAAGGCTAATCTCCTTGGTTTACTCATAAAGAGAGGGGTAAAAGAAATAAATCATTCTCAATTTGCAGATGACACTCTTTTATTGGGATCAGCCACAATTCATACCACCAAACGATTCCAAAAGGTTCTCAATACCTTCCTCGCAACTTCAGGTAGCAAGTTGAACATATCCAAATGTAGAATATATGGATGGCATGTCCCAAGGCATATAAAAGAACAAATATCCAAAATATTCAGCTTCCCCATTATTACTACATGGAATTATTTCAAATATCTAGGAATGCCCATCTTCCTCAGCTCTTATGGTTCTTCAGCCTGGCTAGAAATCATTGGGAAAATATCAGTGAGAATTCAAAACTTGGAAGGCCATTGGCTCAATCCAGCTGGGAAAATTGTTCTCATAAAATCATCTCTTTCTTCCCTCTCCATCTTTCAATGTTCAAGATTACTAGCTCCCAAAGGCATTCTAGAGAAAATCTCCAGAGCTCTAAGAAGCTTCCTTTGGGCTGGTGGTAAAACGAATACGAAAAAATTCCACCTTATAAATTGAAAACAAGTCTGTCAACCATACAGTAAACAAGGTTTGGCCATCAAGGATCCAACACTAATGAACAGCTCACTGGTAGCTAAGTTAGCTTGGCGTCTAATCTCAGGAAAACCTGATTGGTGGAAGTTAGCTCTCCTAAATAAATATTTCCAATCCTCTGGACTTCGTTGCTTCGATGGACCCATCCCCTCCCTCCCAAGTTCTCCAATTTGGTGCCTGCTCAAAAATGTTGCCCCCCTTATCTTGGCCAATCTCTCATGGGCCCCTAGGAATGGATATTTAATAAATGTTTGGACGGATCGTGTCCTAAATCGTCAATCCCTGAACACCCACGCTACTCTCCAACCACTCAAAGATTGGTGTTGTTCTAATGGCTTCTCCAAGCTTCGTGACTTTTTCCTCTGGAACACCGAAGGAAACTGGATCAATTGGAAGTCACCCAATCCCCCAGATTTTCTCAACCCACTCCTCCCCATCTTCTTCAACAATTTGGCCGGTTGTGCTCCCTCTAACCGTTCCACCATAGACTCTTGAAGTTGGGGTGGGAAAAAAATTTCTGTCAAGGAAAACTATACCCATCTTCTCTCCAAAATTCAAGGCCCCCCCTCCTCTAAGATCTAGAAATAGATATGGTTTGGTCCCTCGTTACCCAAAATTAATACCTTTTGTTGGCTTTTGGTCCATGGAAAAATCTTAACAGCTCAAAACCTCCTCAAACGGGGTATCCAGGACCCCTCCCATTACCCCTTCTGTCTTACAACCTCTGAAACCATCACCCACCTTTTCCTGGAATGCAACTTCACTACCCAACTCTGGAACCTCGTCTATATCCCCCTTCCCATTTTCCCTCCCCCCCCTGAGAACTGGAATAACCTATTTACCTCCTAGGAAGAAAGATATGCTGGCAGCTTCAAAAACAAAAAAACAATTCACTCTTCTCTGGAGGCAAGTCCCTAAATTCGTTTGTTGGGAACTTTGGTTAGCTCGCAATCAAGCTATATTTCATGAGAAGCTTCCCCCAATGCATAGCATTTCCTCTAAGATATGTGGTTTAATATCAAAAAATTTCAAAACCAAAGAAATTGGTTTCGATCTTCCAGACATCTTGGAACCAAGTGAAGAAGAATGGGTAAACTACATATGGGGGACATGAAGGTCAATCCCCACACCTCCTATGCAAACTCCTAAAATGCAAGAATGGAAATTGGGTCTGGACAACATTGAATTCTCTCATTGGCAAAGGCAACAACATACCTCCCTTCTCTTCTTTGATGGAGAAACAACAGGTAACCGAGGGGTGGCAGGTGCGGGGGGAGTCATCTATGATTCCGATGGAAAAAAAATAGTCGACTTTTCTTGGGGCTTGGGAAAATCCACTAATAACATAGCAGAGACCCTCACAGTCTATATGGGATTAAAACTACTACACGAGAGAAGTATCCAAACTCTAATTGTTATAGGGGATTCTAAAATTGTCATAAAGGAGCTTTGGGGTCTGTCATCCTTGTCAAAACACCCTCTTAATGGTATAATCTCAGGAATAAACTCCCTAAAGAAGAATTTCATCAACTTACGCTTCTTCCATATTTTACGAGCTCAGAACACTGAGGCAGACAATTTGGCAAAAGCGAGAAAAATCTTGGAATAGAGTCATCTAATCGCCAACCAAATCTTCTCTCATGTCTGGTTGCCTTAATTACACCCGACCTTTTTCCCCTTCACCCACTCTAAAGAACAATTTTATTCAGTCCTCCTTCCCTTTCCTAATCCTTCCACCTGCCTCTCGCCCTTCTTTTCTCCCCCTCTCTCACCCATCTCTTCCTCCCCCTTCCCCTATCCCCTTCGCTCCATCTTTCGTGGACCACCCCCTCCCCTCCCCCGCGCTCTCTTCTCAAGCCCATCTTCGTGGGACCACCCCTCCCTCCTCACAAGGCTCTGCTCGCCTCTTGGCACACCTACTCTATTGCCTCAATGCCTCTCCCCATGTCAATCCTCCCCTCGCACTCGAGCACTCATTTATTTGAGGATCCTCGTCTTCTCTCCCAGACAATTTTCCATCATCCTTCGGCATCATCTATGTCCTCTCACCCTGACAAACATCACCTATGCTCATGGTTTCCAATGGCTCCCCTCTTTCTTAACAGTTTGTTGGTCATTCCCCCTTGTATACAACTTAACCCTCATAGCTTTCTCACCTATCTCTCCAATTCCCTCGTTTCTAGATGGCTCTCCTTAGCCCCCTCCACTCGAGACTTTCTCTCAGTCAAACCCTGCTTCTTCCTGCATAGCACCCTCTCACCTCTCATCCTCTTGAACCTACTTTTCATCATGTCGAGCAGGCCCAGAGCTCCCTGCTCCTGCCCAATTTGCACCACCGAAGAACTCTGAGAGAAGTTCCAAGCTTTGCGAACAGACTGCAGGAGAATTGAAGAGCGCTCAAGTGCACGACACCGTGAGCTTCAACAAGAAAATCAAAGGATCAGCGAAAGCATGGAAGAGATCCAATGCCAACTGCAACAACAAGAAATACTCTAAGAGAAGTTCTAAGCTTTGCGAACAGACTACAAGAGAATTGAAGAGCACTCAGACGCACGGCACCGCGAGCTTCAACAAGAAAATCAGAGGATTCACGAAAGCATGGAAGAGATCCAGTCCCAACTGCAGCAACAAGAAATTTGGCACAATAAAGAATTGGAGATCGTTCTAAGAGGGTTCAATCAGAACACAAGACAGATTGGAGCAGTTACTCAACGTCTAGGAAATCCCCAATAGCCATCACATTCTGTTGGCACCAATGAATCCTAGCAACCCTCGACCTTTCATTCTGCTGTCAGTAATGACCAACATGTTCCTATAGAACTAGGCTTTGTAGATCGCATTTGGGTAGAGGAGAATCAAGATCGGCAATTTCCAAATGAGAACCCAACAGAGGAGAACCCAGAAGCTCAGCTGGCGAACCAACAAGAATAACCAGGGTAGTTCCACAACTAGAATTAGGTTTTTTATGAATTGAAATTTTGTGTTGCTACTAAATATGTTTATTTCCATCTTCACATGGAAGAACTGTAGTTTATTTGGAACAATGGTTACATTGCTCTCAGGCATAGATAGACACATTCGCTTATATGGAAGCAACAGAGGTTCTCGCACCCTGCCACTTGTATTGTTTTGAAATTTGGTGGCTTTTTTAATATAAAACAATCCCAACTATTCCTGTTAAAAAAAACCAAAGAAAATGGGTCATTATGATTTAGATAAGACTAGTATAGGAACGAAAATATTTAATAAACTCCCACCATCCAACCTCCTCGAAAAACAAAAGATATTCATCGTATGCTTCGATGAGTTCGACACCTGGGGGTTCCATTCTCACCATGGGAGCCATAACAGGTTGCAGAACTCAATAGACAAGGAAAAATGCATTCAGAAGCTAGAGAAACGAGTTGGTAAAAAATAAACAGAAGAGAATGTAGAAAACCCTCATCTATCTCGAAGAAATGAAACAAGAGACACTAACCATCATAATGGTCTTGGCAGGCCTTGAATTTTGAACTCAATGACTTTGTATGTTATCTTGGTCTTGAAATATCTTCATATGATAGTCGGTTTAAATGCGTGACAGATGTGGTGAAACATAGGATGCATACATGACGATTTCCCTTACCTAACACGATCTAGGCGTAACAAGCATGATACAATGTATAACCAAATTCAATTTCCATAGTGCCACAATCATTCAATTGATGAGACATATGACACTTAGAAGTTTGGAGGCTCATACAAATGAAAACTTGACAAATTAACATAATTCAAATTATGATCGAATAGATCAAGGGCGACATATAAATTGGCAAGTGTAACATTTGACTAGGAAAAGTAACATATAGTTTTGAAATGTTATATGTTTTTTTTTAATGTATCTTGTTTATGCAATTAGTATCAAAACATAGGTTTGCAACAAAATATAATTCCAATGGTAAGTCATGAACAAATAACCAAGGTATAAGTATTTCAAAAGAGGAATGGGCATTTTATTTATAACAATAGAAGAATCATTACAACTTTTAAAACACAGTAACATTCAACTATAAACCTTGATTGTAATCATAAATTGCATTTAAAAGAAGAACTAGATTTCATATTCCCTGAGATCATAAAGAAATTTCCATAAGATCATCAATGGTATAGAAAAGCATAAAAGATTTCCTCAAGATCATGTTTCGAATTTCACGCTTTCAGTCGTGAAATTCGAAATATTAAACAAAATAAATATTGAAATCATGATGAATTTGAGGACAAGCAACCATTCAATTCTAAAGCAATAATGTTCAGCAAAAATTAAACCAATCACAAAATATTTACACAATTCAATGAAAACCATTCAAATAAGAGAAACTCAGACAAAGAAAAAAGAAAATCTTCACATAAAAAGTCCAAAAGGGACCCATATTTTCAATCAAGTGAAAGAAAATATGGGGGTTGTTGTTTTCCACAACAGGACCGCAACTGTAATTAACTCCATTATTAGAGTTAAGTCCACTAGAAAGTTGTTTATTATCGGCAGGTTGTTCAACTAGAATACTACCTTTATTTTCCTAAGTTCCTTGCATTTTGATCTCCTTTAGAGAGTCTATCATCTAGAGAATGAAACATCATGGAAGATAAGGAATTGTTCAATTCCTTCATGGATTTTTGTGTATTTTGAGCCATCTTATTTATCATGTCATCCATCTTATTTTTCATGTTATCCATCTTCTTATCTATCTTATTTTCCATTTTGTCCATATTTATTTTCATCTCATTCTTATTCTCGTTCGTCTTCTCATCCATGTTGTTTTCCATTTCATCTATATTTATTTTCATAGTTGCATCCATCTTATGTTCCATTTGTTTCCTATTTTTCAGTGATCATCTTTTCCATTTGGCAATAAATCTCATCGATTTCATCTTGAGTCATGGTTGAGCTTCCTAGAGGTTTAGCTGGTGAAGTAAATTTTAGAGGATCCTTTGGAGCCATGTGATAAAATAACAATTTTCCTCTTTTTTCTATTTATTACAAATTTTGAATCACCAAAAACAGCTCTTCCAATAAAAAGTTATGTCAATTGTAAGTTATGTACCTTTTAAGCCCTTAATTTGGAGTTTGTCCTCTTGATCGACCTTCCTTCAGATGTATTTCTGAAGTTTAGACCCTTCTAAGTCTCACATTTTGGCCTATAGTACTTTGAAATTTCTTCTCTCCAATGTCATAGTTCTAACCAAAATTGGATGTGCCAAGTGAAAGTTAGGGTAACTTTCCCAAACCTTGTTGATGTTTGGCCTTTCTGGGAGAGTGAACTTGTATAGAATGCCACATGTCCAATATTTAATACATGATTCTAAAATTTCTACCATAAATACTATGGATTTTTCTCTTTCAAATGAAATAGGCCTCACAGAATTTGGATCATTTCTAAAGAATATATGATTATTTTACTAGAAACACATGTTTGAGACTAGTTATAAGACTAGTCAAAAACCCTATCATCCACGGCGTATATCTTTGAAAGTGTAATGACTCAGAAGCTAATTTTTTTACCAGAGATACCTTGATATGTCTTATAAATAACCTCCAATTTTGTTTTCTGAATAATCCTATAAAAAAATTATAGAAAAAAATCTAAGATGACTTTCTTGGAGAAGAAAAACCCTAGGATCAATTCTCTGATACCAAATGTTATGATCCAACACCCTAAAAAATGATAAAAATTCAATGATTACAGTCCACTTCGAGGGGGAAACGTCTTGTTACAACATATCCAATTTAGAATACAATATGAGATAAGATAATATCCTCCTAAGACTCAGTCTCCTTGGTGTGTGTGTGTGTGTAGACAAAGGGTACAATTATAATGATAGGATACCATGAAGGGTACTAACCGACATACAATTATAATACTATAAATGTAATAATTAAATATATAGGGCTTAATAAGGTGTTTTACACATGAAATGGAGCTTTGTCTAGGTCTTAATAGTCTTCTTATATGCCACCCCTTTCCACTTCTTCTTCCCCTCCTTGGAAGCTTTATGGTGATCTTTCTTCTTGGAACCGCTTGGTTGCCATTTATTTTGGCCTATGTTTTCCAGGTATTGTGCTTGTACACATGCCTCATCCACTGTCCTCATATTGAATAACATCACTTTATTCTGTAGATGATTGTGTAAACCCCCTTGATACTTGAGGAGTACAGTTGGGTTCTTGTAAAGATACCCAACATAATGGTCATCTTTCTAAACTCAGTGGTGTACTCATGTACACTCTACCCCTGCCTCTACCTAAAGTAGTGCCTAAAGTAGTGTCACTAGATCCATTGGTCCTCTACATACCTATAGAGTAGAATTGGGACTTGATGATGCTTTTGAATTCCTCCCATCTAGTTACTAGCAGATCACCCTCCAACCTAAGTGTTTCCATATGGATTTCCCACCAGGTTAAAGAATGGCCCTCTAACTTTAATCTAGTAAAATAAATATTTTTCTCTTCATCTATATGGAGGACACTAAAATAAATTTCTAGTTGTTGCAACCAACGATTCACTTTTAATGCATCAATCTGACCTTGGTATGGATTTATGACCACTTTCACTTCCATATTAAATAGGGACTATGAAGGGTTAACAACACTCGAACTCAGCTACTCTTTCTCGAATTCTTTCTACAACACCTTTCCTTGGTGTTCTTGATCTCCCAAATTCCCCTCTGATCTAATCTCTAAGTTAGAGCCTCCATCATCTCCAAATGGTCCAATATTTCTTGTTATATCTACCATGAGGAGGTTCACATTGAAACTGATGTTGGTGACTTGTGCTTCCAACCTCTCAAATCTCTCTTATGTTGGATCTCGAGGGTTGTTATTAACATACTCTTTTTCCATGCCTAGGGTTTTTGTGACTTCTCTTTAAGTTGATTCCTGAATCCTACAACTTCCCACAAATACCCAAAAGAAAACCTACTATGATACCAATATGATTTGTAAATTGTCGTAGATATTCCACTGTAATAGTTCGTCACAACAGATCTGATAAATGAAACTAAAATCTACACTGTGAAGGTTAAATTCCTTTATATTCCAAAATATTTAGTTATTGATTTTTGCTTATGCATTGAATAGATCAAATGCGTAAAATAGAGAATAGTAAAATACAATCACACACCACCCACAAAATAACAAAAATATTTTCTCTAGCAAAGCCTTACGGGAAAACCCAACTGGAAGGTGAGGTTTCTCTTATCTCTTTTCTCTAGTATGGAAATAATGCAAGTACAAAGGAGAAGGCACTCTCTATGGAGTTACCTGAGACCTGTGGCATGTTAGGTTGCTACAGAACATTAACCCCCTTTTTTATGCTCTCTAATTTCCCACTCCTAATTGTTTTTCTCTGCTATGGAACAAAATACAATTACATAGAATGGAACCCCTTCTCCTCCTAAAAGTCTAGTATTTAACATAGCTCGATAGCCATCTAGGGGTAGGTTTTTTACTTTATCAACCCTCAATTATGATAATATTTTGGACCTTTTAGAATGTTCTTATAAAATCCATTGTGTGGCTTGTAACTTCCCCGACCATCAACCCACTTGTTGGGAAATGCTACTTCGCGAAAACATTCACATACTTAAATATATAACATGCATTATTTATAAAGAATAAGCATTAAATCAAATTAAGGCATTTGACATGGGTTTACTGTTGCCATACAAACTTAAACAGAATTAATAGCAATTCAAACTATCAACGGAATACATGATAATATTACAAGTATCACAAAACATGCATTTTAATTAAGTACAGAATTAAAACACATAATGATACTTATCTTTGAAACTGTAATACACAACCAACTGTGTGCAGACCTTCCACGAACCTCCTAGACTTAGACTACACTGCTTATCACTCTCAGCAATAGGTCACCCCCGAGATGGGACTAAGCTCCACCAAGTAAGGAAATTCTAGGCTAGGCAAGGTCAACATGAAGACACATAGTCACAGAGGAAGGGTTCTCTCCCAGGAGTCACTTACACCCACTACTCACAAACTCTCATTCACCACATGCTTTTCCCAACCCAGGAGTATACACCTTCGCTGTCACCCGAACAATCCTTTGGTTGCTTTACCTCCCTTGCCTTGGGCTTCAGCAACAGGCCAGACCTAAAATCTCATAATTCTGTAGCAACTACAAAACCCCCTTCCAGGAGTTCTGACTTCCTCAGCACACTCTCTCACCTGGAGAGAGTTACTCACATGTATGGAAACCTGTTATTTTCACCAATTTCAACAAAGTGAGGACACAACAACAAGGCTCAGAAACACACAATCAATGGCAGTAATGTCACACAGTCAAGGAATGTGCGACCAAAACAACCCACTGGGATAGCATAACATGACTCGGGAATTTTCGAGTTTCTCAACCATGCAACACAGGATGGACTCACGAATTTGGTTTTGGGAATCCGTGAGGGTGTACAGAGATCCCACGCAGAGACTCTGCAGTTCAGGTAAAGGATCCCCAAAACAAACACTAAAAACAGAGGTCAATCCTCCACACCTGCGAATTAAGACAGAGGATGGAGAATGGGAGGTCAAACCCCCAACACGACTCACTTCTCTAGTTTTAACTGCATGTGCCCAGGTTGACACCTATCTCCCTAGGGATGCATGCTCCCCATTTTGCACACATTTTCCCCTTCCATGAAGTTAGGATAAAACATAAACATTTACACATCTTTGGAATAATATTTAATTATTATTCCCAAGGAATTAAGCTCTTAAGCTTAGCCCTTCTCCCAACCTTTCAGCCCCCTCTCCCTTACCCAACCCTATGGAAGCTCAGCCCCCCGTCACTCTTTCATCACGATCGGTCCAAACACAACGATGTTTATATTTTTATCAACAATCTGCATGATTTCATTTACAAAATCAGGCTCCTGGCTTTTAACACTTATGCTCTCTGGCCTAATAACCACATAATCCCACCAGCTTACAAATACTTGGCTCACCAGCCTATAAAACATACTACTGTTCACAATACAATTGAGGCACGTCCTTGGGGTATTACAATCCCCTCCCCTTATTTTTGCACTGTCCTCAGTGCAAATTTCGTATAGCATTAGCAATATTTCCAAAATATTCAAAAAGATGTGGGTATTTATCCCACATATCATCTTCATGTTCCCATGTCACGTCCTCGGGTCCGTACCAGGTCCACTGGACCTTTACAAGTCATATGGATCGATTACGGAGCTATTTTCTTTTCTGGTCCAATATGTGCACATGATGCACTTGTAGGACACCTTCTTGTTCCACCTGAATCACATTCCAATCAATCACATGATTAGGATCAGGTATATATTTCTTAAGTAATGAAACATGAAACACATTATGTACAATCATGGATGCAAGTAATGCAAGCATATATGCAACTGGCCCAATCCTTTCCAGGATTTCAAATGGTACACAAAATCTGGCTTCCAACTTGGAACAGTTTCTCGGCCTCAGGGAACTTCTGTTGGCTTTTACTTTCAAAAACAAATGATCTCCCACTTTAAATTCTCGGTGGTTTCTGTTCTTATCAACATAAATTTTCTTCCTATCTTTGGCATCCTTTAAATTATTCTTAATTTTCATCATTTTCTCTTCTATTTCCTTGAGAAATTCTGGCCCAACTACCACTCTATCAGCTGGTTTATCCCAGCTTACTAGAGTGTTGCACTTTCTGTCGTAAAGTGCTTCAAATGGGCTCATCTTCAATGATGCTTGATACCCATTGTTGTAGGTGAATTCCACCAAGTGTAGGTAGTCTTCCCATTTCGATGGTTTTTCCATCACATACATTCTTAGTATGTCTTCTATCACTTGATTCACCCGCTCTGTCTGCCCATCCGACTCAGGATGATAGGTTGTACTGAAGTTCAGATTCGTTCTGAATCCCTGGAATAACCCTTTCCAAAAATTTGAGGTAAATTTTGGGTCTCTGTCAGACACAATCGTCTGGGGAATTCCATGCAATCGTGCCACTTCCTTCATAAAGATGTCGGCAACATCTGTTTCCTTTTGAGTAGTCTTTAACGGAATGAAATGGGCAGCTTTCATAATCTTGTCCACCACCACCATGATGGAATCATGTTGCTTGTCTGTTATGGGAAAACCTGTGATGAACTCCATTGTCACTACTTCCCACTTCCACTCAGGAATGGGTAGAGGCTGCAGTAATCCAATTGGGTGCATGTGATCATCTTTAACCTTCTGGCACTCCATACATCTAGAAATGTATTCAGCGATCTCTTTCTTCATACCTGGCCAAAAGTAATGGCTCTTTACTATTGCCACAGTCTTCTGATTATATCCAGGGTGCCCGACATAAGGCACGTTATGCATTTCTTTTAGAATCACAAGTTTCAAATACTGGACATTAGATACATAAACTTTGTTTTTATACAGGAGTGTTCCATCAGCTCCAAGCTTATAATCTTCCACTCCTCGCGACGTCTTATCCTGTTGTATCTTCGCTACCAATTCCCTGTACTGCAAGTCTGCGCTTGCAGCTTCCAAAAATCTGCTCTTTATATTTGTTTGATAGATGTTAATGGTTGTAGCATGCAATTCGTGTACTCTCCTACTGAGTGCATTGTCCACTTTATTCTCCTTCCCTTTGATATGCGTGATATCGAAATCGTATTCACAGAGAAATTCCAACCACCTACTCTGCCTAGCATTCAAGGTTGGTTGATCAAACAAATACTTCAGACTGTTATGGTCTGTTCTCAATTCAAACCTCCTTCCCATGAGGTAATGTCTCCACTTCGTCAGAGCGTGAATGACGACCGCCAACTCCAAATCATGAGTTGCGTAGTTCTTTTCATGCTCCTTCAAATTCCTGGATTCATAACATATTAGGAATCCATTCTAACTAAGGACTCCTTCTAGTCCTTCTTTGCATGCATCGGTGCACACCACAAAATATTCATTTGGGTATGTGATCCTCGGGATTGGATCATTGGTTAACAGCTGCTTCAATTGCTAGAATCTTTTCTCACGTTCCTCTGTCCACTGAAATTTCCTCCCTTTCCTTTGTAAGGAAGTGATAGGGTGAGCTATCCTCAAGAAATCTGCGATAAACCTTCTGTAATAACCAGCTAGACCCATAAAGGATCTGACTTCCGTCACGTTCTTTGGCACTGACCATTCTCTGATGGCCTCAATCTTTTCAAGATCTACCGCTATCCCATCTTTTGAAATAATATGCCCCAAGTACTGGATATGTTCCTGATAAAATGAGCACTTGCTTAACTTGGCATACAGTTGGTGCTCTCTTAGCACCTATAACATCATCCTCAGATGTTGTTCATGCTCTTCCTCCAACTTGGAATACACCAGAATGTCATCCAAGAAGACTATGACAAACTTGTCAAGGTAGTCCCTGAACACACCATTCATCAGACACATAAAAACAGTAGGTGTGTTTGACAGCCCAAACAACACCACTATGAACTCATAATGACCATACCTTGTTCTAAAGGCGGTCTTGTTGATGTATTCATCCTTTATCCTTACCTGGTGATATCCCAATCTAATATCTATCTTCAAAAATATCTTTGCATCTTTCAATTGATCAAAGAGATCATCAATCCTCGGCAGAGGATACTTGTTCTTTACAATTACCTTGTTCAGTTGTCTGAAATATATACATAATCTCAGTGTCTTGTCCTTCTTCTTTATGAATAAGACTGGGGCACCCCAAGGTGACACACTTGGGCATATATACCCCTTCCTTAGGATCTCCTCAAGCTACATTTGCAGTTCTTTCAATTCTGACGTACTCATTCTGTAAGGAGCTTTCGACACTGGAGCTGCTCGAGGAATCAATTTTACAAAAAATTCAATATCTCTCTTCGGAGGTAGTCTAGGTACTTCCTGAAATATATCCTCAAACTCCATTAGTACCGCATGGTCTTTGATATTTGACACCTTATCTTCAGGTGCTTCCTCCAAGTGGGCTGCAAATAATTGACAGCCCTTCCTGAAACACTTCTTCAGCTGCATTGCTGAGATTTCTTTGATAGAAATACCTCTAGGAATTCCTTGGACTATTTTCCAATCTCCTTCCTCATCTAGGAAATTGAATGCCTTATTAGGACAATCTAAGATGGCATGGTGTTGGTCCAACCAGTCCATCCCAATTAGACAGTCATAAGAGCCTAAAGGTGGAATGTTCAATTCAGCCTTTGTTCTTAGTCCATTCATGTCCACTAGACAGGACTTAACCAATTCCATAACTCTTCTCTTGGTTCCTGTAGCCAACTGAACTAACCAAGATTGTCCATGTTTGATTCTCAACAATTGCAATCTTTCCACCACTCTAGGATCTATATAACTATGGTTATCCCCTAAATCAATTAAAATAGTAAAGGAATGGTTGTTGATCATACCTTCCACTTCAATCATGTGCGACTGATATTCATCTTGCTTGTTGTCCAGGGCTGCGTAAATCCTTGGCATTCTATTGCCTATGTCCTCCATTGTTTCAGCCTGCTCAACGTTGTGGACAACTCTCACTTTATCATTTATGTGGGGGAAATCTTTGTACCTATGGTTTCCTTTACAACCCCAACACTCCATAGGTGTCTGTCTTGGCATTTGTCCACCCACTTCAGCCTTCCTGAGCTCTCTGAAAGATGGTTGTCCCTGAGGACTATCTTTGAAAAATGATGGTCTAGTTCCTTTCTTCCTCTAATCCATCTTGAAATTCTTCTTGTCTTCCCAGGCCTTCTGGAAAGTAGGTTTTTCTCTTTGCTTCTCATACAAGCATTTCACTCTCCTTATCGTCTCTTCCATAGTCTTAGGGTCATCATACTGGATCTTGTCACCAATGGACGGTGGAAATCCACTTAGATACCTTTGAATGTTGGCAGTCTCCTCCTTGATGAACGGAACATACTTCAGCAATTCCAGAAATCTTCGTTTGTATTCATCAATGGTCATGTTGCCCAACTTGAGTTCGAAGAACTCTTTCATCTTTCTATCATAATATCTTTTAGTCAAATATTTCTTCTCGAAATACCTCTTGAATTCCTTCCAAGTGATATCCTTCTCTCTAATGTGTTGCACCTACACAAGCTGATCCCACCAGATGAATGCTTTTCCTTTCAGTTTATACATTGCAATTCTTCCTTCAGCACAAGAGGAATAATTCTGCAGTTGGAAGTGCTTCCTCATGCCTAGCAGCCATGTCTTGGCATCTTCCTCCTTCTAGTGTTGTCCATCAAACATAGGAGGCTTAATCTTATTCATTTCTCCTTTCAGTTCATCCACTCCAGATCTCCTATGATTTCTGGTAGGAGATGGGCTTGAACTATGGTGTGCTTCCTTACTGGAATGCTCTGGGGAGCGACGATGATGTCTACTAACACTCCTTTCTCTTCTTTTCCTCTCAGGGGTCATGCGACTCCCTTTTTTTCTTGAGTCACTCTCCTTGTCCAACTTCTTTTTTATCCTATCCAGGCTCCGTATCAACTTCAAGTTGAATTTTCCCTGTTGATCCCTGGCTTTCATGAGCTTTTTTCTATCAGATCGGCGAGCCTGGGAATCCTTTTGTAACCCTTCAATGCTTTTCATCATATGCCCTTCCTTATCCATCTCTTTTTCGTGCCCATTGGAGTTTGATCCTTCGACTCCCAAGTGGACGTCCATTCCGTTTCTTTCATTCTCTGAACTGGAGGTAATCCGCGCCTCTACCATTTCTTTGCACTCTGTGGAAATTCTAATCGGTTCTAGAACTCGTCAAAATTCTGCAATCACAACGTGCAGACAACCAGAATTTGTCAGGCCATCTCTCCTTAACAAATTCCACACATTCAAAACCAATCTGATTTAAGAAAACGTTTCGATTTCACGAATTTTTCGAGCTCTTCTCGGCTCTGTAACTTTCGGGCGATAGCCCCCATTTTCCTGGTTCCCAAACCATGCGATCACGGGCTGTGGCCAACGCTAGACCACTAGGTTCTACCCGGGTTTTCGGCCTTCGGGGATTTCAAATCACACACAACTATCCCTCGGAGTTACGATTACCGAATTCTTGAAAAAGGTGGATCTATGGTCTACGTTTACCAAACATCCAATGGCTAGATTCCACTGTGGTCTTTCCATCCTCGAAGTTTTCGAGACTTTGGGACTTTGGACCTTGGGAGTTTCCACACTTGTTTCCTTCCAATCTTCCGACATCCGAAATTCCTATTTACTTTACCCATCGGGCCCACATAGTACAGTTGTCTCCAACTACAACGGCGGCACGTGGCATGCCTAGGAAGGTCCATGTCATTTCTGGCGACATCATCGGGTCCCACCACATTCAATTTTCATTTCGGAACTTCAGGTTTTGGGCATCGAAAATTCATGCATCGGCACATCTCGCTTTTCCCGATAGTCGAAATTGCGATCTGCTCCTTCACTTGATCCTACGGTCAAGCTCTTTTCCTACGATCTACGGTGTAGATATTTCGAGACTTCGGAGTTTCGGGCATCGGGAGTTCATGCACCAGCACATCTCGCTTTTCCCGATAGTCGAAACCCTGAAAGGTTTCCAGGATAACTCTCCTGCACCTTCTCTAGATCTAATGGTCGTGAGGGATCTCCTTTCCTCCGAACAGATCCTACAGCTCCAACACTTCTGGTGTGGAGATCTCTCTCTCCCTGTGGCCATATACCACACTGAATATGGTTTTATAATACCGCTACACCTCCTAAGCTTTGTAACATGGCCAAGCAACCCCTTGCCACTCAGGAACATTCTAGGGTCCAAACATTGGTTCTTCCAAACACGATTTCCACTCAAAACCTCGGGTCCAATGACCACTTATCCAGCCCATTCAGGCTCAACGTTGAAACAATGGCTCTGATACCAGATTGTAACGTCCCGGACCATGAACCCACTTGCTGGGAAATGCTACTTCGCGGAAACATTCACATACTTAAATATATAACATGCATTATTTATAAATAATAAGAATTAAATCAAATTAAGGCATTTGACATGGATTTACTACTGTCATACAGACTTAAACATAATTAACAACAATTCAAACTAGCAACGGAATACATGATAATATTACAAGTATCACAGAACATGCAATTTAATTAAGTACAGAATTAAAACACATAATGATACTTATCTTTGAAACTGTAATACACCACCAACTGTGTGCAGACCTTCCACAAACCTCCCAGCCTTAGACCGTGCTTCTCATCACTCTCAGCAGTGGGCCACCCCTGAGCTGGGACTAAGCTCCATTGGGTAAGGGAATTCTAGGCTAGGCAAGGTCAACAGGAAGACACACAATCATAGAGGAAGGGTTTTCTCCTAAGAGTCACTTACGCCCACTACTCACAGACTCTCATTCCCCACATGCCTGTCCCACCCCAGGAGTATACACCTTCGTTGTCACCCAAACAATCCTTTGGCTTCTTTACCTCCCTTGCCTTAGGCTTCAGCAACAGGCCAGACCAGAAATCTCATAGCTCTGTAGTAGCTACAGGACCCCCTTCCAGGAGTTATGACTTCCTCAACACACTCTCTCACCTAGAGAGAGTTACTCACAGTTCTGTCAACCTGTTCTTTTGACCAATTTCAGCACAGTGAGGACACAACAACAAGGCTCAACAACACATAGTCAATGGCAACAATCTCACACAGTCAAGGATTGCACAGCCACAACAACCCACTGGGATAGCACAACACAACTCAAGTAATTTCGGGTTTCTCAACCATGCAACATAGGACGGACTCATGGGTCTAGTTTCGGGGATGCATGAGGGTGTACAGAGATCCCACGTAGAGACTCCACAGTTCAGGTAAAGGATCCCCAGAACAAACACCAAAAACAGAGGTCAATCCTCCACACCCGTGTGTTCAGATGGAGGATGGAGAATGGGAGGTCGAACCCCCAACACGACTCACTTCTATGGCTTTAACTACATGCGCCCAGGTCACCACCTGTCTTCCTGGGGCTACATGCTCCCCATTTTGCACACTTTTTTCCCTTCCAGGAACTTAGGATAAAACATAAACATTTACAAGGCTTTGGAATAATATTTAATTATTATTCCCAAGGACTTAAGCTCTTAAGCTTAGCCCTTCTCCCAACCTTTCAGCGCCCTCTCCCTTACCCAGCCTTGTGGAAGCTCAGTCTCCCATCAGTCTTTCATCGTGTTCAGTCCACACGCAATGACGTTTATATTTTTATCAACAATCTGCATGATTTCATTTACAAAATCAGGCTCCTGCCCTTTAACACTTAAGCTCTCTAGCCTAATAACCACATAAGCCCACCATCTTACAAATACTTGGCTCACCAGCGTATAAAACATACTACTATTCATAATACAATTGGGGCACGTCCTTGGGGTATTACATGGCTAGACCCGCATGTCTAAGTAATGGAGGTTGACATGGCATCCACTTGCACCATGGTGATCAATACAGTAGGTCAACTTGCAGGAGGCATAACTTTCACATACAAACTCGGATTGAGGTGATTCTTGCACCATTGGAAAGGTATTAGTGTGTAGACTATAGAATATTCATCCCTATTAAGGTTTGGACAAAAAAAAGTGTCGTTTTATGCCTCAAAATGGCTCTGGAATATTTCAAACAGTTTTTTGGACCGAAATTTCCAAATTTGGAGCGGTCGTCGAAATGGCCCTGTAAGCTAATTCCTCCAATTTTCCACCCATAAAGTACTGAGATATATGAAAAATAATATAATGATCCAATCTAGATCATATATGCCTCCCTTGGGTCATACCACATAGGAGATGGGCCATAAATGGATGACATTGAATATGCAGTGGATTTAGAAAATTAATATCTTAATTGATAATTTATTTGTAGTCACATTACACATTAATCATTAATAATCAAAGAGTAGCTAAGACATACTATACCAAATTCAACTAAAATCCTTTCACAAGATGTATTTAAGCATATGTCTCTCTAACATCTAAAATTGGTATCATCCTCTCTTCCTTTTGGCAAAAGAAATGCTCCACCATGGTTGGTATTTTATGGTGATTTCATTCCATTTATGCTATATTATATTTCCTATAAAACATTATTTGATAATAGCAATATTTTTCTACCAATGATTACCTTGTGTATAGATAGAGAGCCTCTTGCAATATCATATGCAAAACTTTTTAATTAAATCTTCCTTTGACTGTTAAAATAAGAAATTTACATGGTTTTATAGAAAAAAATGTGTGTTGCATATATAGACAACCACAAGCACAAGTAGGAAAATAAAAAACCTAAGCCCTAGAATAGACATAGCCTAGAGAATAGTACTACAAACTAGTAGACAACCCTTTATGAATCACTTGTTGGTCCAGATAAGAAATTGACCCCCGAGAGGTGCAACAAAAATGGGGGGGGGAGCACACTTTGAAAGCTACATTGAAAGAACCTACCCTTAAAGGGGGAAAACCATAATAAAGGTAGACCAACCATGAGGATTCGAGACACCATATGAGATATTACTATAGCCACCAAGTCATAGAAGCAGCTTGCAACAATTAAGGAGAAGCCATGGTTGGCCCACTACAAGTCAGACTAACACACCCACGAAGTCTAGCTCCAACTAAAACCCAACTACCAAAATCCTTTGACCTATCCAAACCCTAACAACGAACCCTATTAGATCCAACCATCAAAATGATCATAGGTAGAGAAACTGGCCACAAGGGCACATCAAGCCGCTAGGAGCCCTACACCACCAAGTAACGAATAATGGGAATGATCTTCAAAAAGAACATTCCCAAATCCTAAAAGTTGGCTTACCATACCAGGTGAATTTGGTTAGAGAGGCAAGCACAAGCAAAGACTCCAGTTGTAGGGGTAGAATGAGCCCCATACACCAATCATCAATCAAAGGTACCAGTCTCCATAACAAACTAAAGACTAGCATTGAGAAGATATGAAGCATAGGCCATTGTAGATAGAGCAGAACTCAACCGACTACCACCTAAGCAGGAAAGAGCCATGGACACTCAAGCAAGACCCAAGGTAGAAACACACTAAGCAATCCACTAGAGGCAGCTTGTATCCAATCTTAAACCTAACTTGACAGTGTCATATAGGTTGACCACCATCACACAACCTCATGTGTGTTAATGATGGAACCCTACATGAATTTGAGGTCGGTGCTCAAGTAGTGAGAGGGAGATGAGCAACACCTCTCCTCCTTCATTATTCATTCTCTCCTCATATGATGATGTTTTCACTGTATGTAATTAGGTGTGCAACTTCATTAGATTATTCCTAAGTACATACTTTTTTTTTAAATAATTTTACACTAAAAATGGGGTGTCGTGGGAGAGCTCTCCCCTTTCTTCCTTTTGAGGAGCTCTCCCCTTTCTTCTTTATGATCTCTAGATGAAAAGTGAATTGACCACAAACAACATAGATGATAAATCACCTTAAATATCTCAATGAGATTTTATTTCAATAACTCTATGAACATAGCAAAAAACATCTACTAATTAAATTAACCATGACATAGATGACAAATCACCTTAAATATCTCAATGAGATTTGATTTCAATAACTCTATGAACATAGCACAAAAACATCTACTAATTGAATTAACCCTTGTGAGAGAAAGAGACACATATATAATTTTATTAATATTATATTGTTCCAATAATAAAAATCATAACATAGAAAGTGACTCATTGAAATTCCACTTAAAAAATACGAGATCACACGTCCTAACCAAAATTTGACAATTTTGTACGAAGAGGACACAAATTAGGAAGTGCCTCACTTTTTTTTCCCGATAGAAATTACTCGATTTATATAATGCCTCACTTAAGTTCATGAACAGACATAAGTTGGCAAGGAAGTGAAGTTACAGAGAACCTTAAACATATAATGAATATAATTTTATTTACATAAAAAATATTATATATAGGGTCAATTATTGGATATGGGACCCAGCATTAAATATATCTTACTGAAAAGCAGCAATTATTTAGTTAGAACCTTTCGACTCGCCCTACCAAGAGGATGATGATTGTAGCAACCCCACGGTCAGCAATGAGTAAGTGGCAGTAGCGCTCAATTTTTTTTTATATATATACACTTTATATATACCTTGTTTTACTTTACTATCTCAAAATTTAATCATATTATATATTGGTCGTACTGACAACCAGCATTAGGTATCACGCAAATTCTATTATCTTATTACGTGTAATAATATTATATGGTGCATGAATTAACACGGACCTTTGAACTCAGTTTTCGAGACAAAAAATCATTTAAGCATATATTCATTGAATATATTCCCAGAGATAGACGTAGGGTTTGGAATGTGAAAAGAAATCCACCCAGTGGACACACCATCTGCCCAAACAGCTACTGATCATGGAAAAGGACACAACATCTGCCCAAAAACTAAATCAATCACCCCCACCCGCATGCAAAACTAAATCAATCACCCCACCCGCATGCAAAAACTAAATCAGCCACATCAATATATTATGTTTATTTCAGGTAAAACAGATCTCAAACGGATTTGGACAGTAAAAACGGATCTCAATCCCAGATATGGACAGTAAAAACGGATCTCAATCCTTACCACACTGGATATGTACAGTAAACCCATTCATATTCATATTCATATATATATATATATATATATATAAATCTTGATTGGATTGCAATTTGCTCGGAGGTATATACAGCAAGTTTTGTTACAGTAAACCCATTCATATATATATATATATAATCTTGATTGGATTGCAATTTGCTCGGAGGTATATACAGCAAGTTTTGTTATGTTAGCTATGGGTCCAAATCCTTGCTGGGCTGTGTGAGTTGTCTCTCTGCACATCCGCCATGGAAGCCCGTTTAGAGGTCAGCTTTTGTTTAATAGTTAACACATATCTATCCCAGCGCCGCCCATGGAAAAGACAGGGGTCCCTCTCCTTTTAAAAGCGGGAGGAGCATGCCAATTCCTCCTAATAGGCTCCATGGCAGGATCCCTTCCTCACCAAGCAAAAGACATGATCAGGGAACAATTTAATATACACAAAGAGGATATATATTCAGTGAGTATACAAATGGGTTACCTGTATACCACTTTGAGGCAGGAGGATAAGGGATCAATGAATTGTCTTTTTTGGTTTATTCTTAATGCAGTAAAGTAATTTATATTCAAATTTATTATTATGAAATTTATTGAAATTACAAATCTCAGTGTTAATGGACGTGGTGTAGTTTAAGGAGTCACTGTAATCCTGTTGAAATTTTTTGGAAAACTCCTTGCTGACATTATGAATAATAAAAATCAAAATCAAAATTTTTAAGAATTTTATAAAAAATATATTTTTTCAATTTTTTTTTTAAATTTTATAAAAATTATAATTCTGTTTAATTGATTGTTGAAAATTTTAATCAAATAATTTAAATAACAAAAATTTCAAAATATAAAATATAAAATATAAAATATAATAAAAAAATTACTTAAAAAATTAAATTGATCTACTTAATACTTTACTCTCTCAAAACCCCATATTACAATATAATAATATGATATATGATTTTCTCTCACTCCCTCAAACCCCATATTATAAAATGATAATCTCACTCCCTCAAACCCTCTCAAAATCTCATATCAAAACCCCATATTACAACATGATAATCTCACTCCCTCAAATCCTCTCAAAACCCCATATTACAACATAATAATATGATATAAGATTTTCTCTCACTCCCTCAAACCCCATATTATAACATGATAATCTCACTCCCTCAAACCCCATATTACAACATGATAATCTAGTATATGATTTGCTCTATCAAAACCCAAACCCCATATTACAACATGATAATAAAACCCCATATTACAACATGATAATGTGATATATGATTTGACCCAACAACGAAGTGACCATTTATTAAAGTAAGTTAATATTATGACAAAAAGAATATCTTTGAAATCACACATCTAATAAAAATAAATTTTTACAAAAAATTTAAATAAATCTTATGGCATGATAAAACATTACTGGTAAAAAGCCTCTATGGTTATCTCAAATAGTGTTAAGTTTAATGTGAGATATCTTTCCCGTGTTTAG